>CAODLS012099999.1:0-14532 GCA_948243855.1 Flueggea neowawraea
AAATCTTAAAAACATAAAAATATTTTTATAACTTTTATAAAAATTGATCTATATAAAATATTTATGAAATAATTTATAAATTTTAAAAATAAATAAAAATTCATAAATAATTATTATTTTAATAATATATTCATAAACATACATTATTGCTATTAACGAAATTGACCCTAAAAATTACTTTTTGATGTCAAACAAAGCCAAACAATTAACTTCATGTAAAATTTAATTTTTTTTATTCAATTAAATAAAAAAACTCTTGGACTTGTCAAAAAATTACACTTGTCTTATCCATTCCATGCAAGTCCTTGATCTTGTACCCGGTGGTATAAATGTCATGTCTGACGTCATTATAGTGACAACGATGCATGATCTTGACAGGACTTATACCACCCGAAACATCTGTCTTTGCTTTAGTTGTTCATACCGAGATGGTGCTAACTATAGATCATTAATGTCTTATCATTCTTTGATTAATCTTCTAGTTACCTTCATTTAATTAATTAATTAAGCACATCTTACTTGGACCGTGTTCAACGTGTTATAATTAATGGTAACATAGTATTTCCAATTAATTAGTTTTACATAACAACGCTAATTTTCCGAATATATTATAAGACAAAAGCTCTAGATATTATTTATTTATTCTATATTTTGATTTTTCTAACAATAAACTCGGATGCAATAAATTTTTATTTATAAAATCCAATATCACGAAATATGTAATGGATCATTTGTAAATTGAGGTGATTAATCTACTTATATGATGTACCGGTTTTGTATTAGCTAGATTATAATATATAACAACTTGTTAGGCATTATAGAGCATATAACATATTTTTTCCTAAAAATCGTACTATTATCTCTATTAGAAAAAAAATTATTGTCTATCATATGTTATCAATACATATCTATTAAAATTTACACTTTTCTAATAAGTAGTGATAAACATTTTATAAATATACAAATTATAAAGAGCAGATAACTACTAAGAAGATAAAAAAATTGACGATTTTGACCTCTCAAGTTTTTTTTCTTTAATATTTGAATTCTTATTCTTATCAGTTTGTTCAAAACTAACCTTTCGACTTGTTGGTATTTGGTGATAAACAATTTTGATGGCTAAAATTGAGCAAATTGATGTGGATTGTTTGGACATATTCGTTAAGAATGAGTCCCTTTCGTTACAACTTACAAGCTTCTATATGTAGCAATGGAAAAATACAAACTTCTTGTTTGGTTTGAGTATCTATTTTTGTCTTTACTGCCTACATATGACCATCAAGGGGGATGTGAGAATTGAAGTGCCTCCAATACCATATTCACTAGTTGGATATGTTGTTATTGTTGATGTTTGGTGGATGAATATAAATATATTCATTTTTATTATTCTTTCTATTTAATTCCTTTGTTTCCATCCAAAAACCTGGTTTTAATTCTAATTGTTATAGATCATGTCTCTTAATAATTGTCCGTTAGCTTTTATTCATTGATATATTGTCCATTTTGAGTTTGTCAACTGTAGACGTGGACCCTCACATTTTTGATCCTAAACATACGCATCAATGATTTAAAATAAAAAAACATTTATAAGTGACCATTGACCTCGACTACCAGACGATGTGAGGACCTGACAATATAATAGCCCCCTAATCGAGGATAAGGGCTTGGAACAACTTTTAGTTCGACATAGTTTTTTGTTCGAGTTTCTACAAATGGTGTCAATTATTGTTGTCTTTAATTTACAACAAGATCAAACAAATAAATGTGATGAATAGTAAATCACAAACGCTTTGAATTACCTTGAATCTTATAAGAATAAAATGAAAGTGGTCATTTAATACTCGAGTTAGTGTTTAATTCAAGAGATTTGAGGTACCACTAACCAACCATTGCATGATGCATATCCTTACTAAAAAAAAAGGACGACTGTCTGTTGGGTGTAAATGTTGGCTTTTCAGATTAACTAAAAAAAAGTCATACTTAGTGATGGACTGATGGTAGTAAAAAGAATGTTGGAGCTTCAGGATAGAGTTAAACTTAGTGCACGTGATCAAGAGAAGTAATTTTTCTGACAAGTCATTTTATTCACTCTAATTGGAGATTAAACTCTCGATTCTTTCTCCCAGAGTATTAGAGAAAATTAGTAGGTTAAAAATGTAGGTCGTTTGAGTAAGATTATCAAGCATAGTTAGCGAAGTATACTTTACAAAAGGAAAATGTTGAAAAGAAATAAACGGACATATAGTCTTTCCATGAAATGTATTTATTCCATAATTGCCTCATAAATACTTGAAACTTCAGCTCCCCTTATATAAGTCTGTAAAATTTACAAAGGGAAGCCATAAAATGCTATCAAGTTAAGAACAACAGTTTTTGTGACTAATCAACTGAAAAACAATACCATGAATTGTTGATCAGGGAAGAGAGACTATATATTATGAACAACAAAAACAGCCAGTGAACCAGAAATCTGAAGCTAAATACAGGACAGAAACAGCAGCAGCAGAAGCAAGATATTCACACTATAAATAACAGGTGCCACATGCGGCTGCATCGATGTTGGGGAGATGAACCCTCACGGCTTGTGAATACATTCCAGCTCACTAACTATGGCACCGAAATCAGGGTAACTGGTATTAAGCTCACAAGGTACGGATAAGACAAGTTGTGCTCCAATGACATACATATCTGCGGTATTGACGGTGTAATTGATATCCTCAACAACCATCCATAATCCCCACTCTTGTTGCAATCCTCCTCCTCCTCCTTTATGTATGTCCACTCCAGATGAATCTAAAACGAAAAAGCAGTTAACGTTAATATCTGGTCACAATTACTACAAGAGACTGAAAATTTATGAAACAGAATACAGAATGAAAAGCAAAATCCAATGTCTGCAATCAAGATGCAACTGTGTTGATTACATTTGAAAATCTGAATACAAGTCTTATGAAATATAATTGCTACATCAGACTCAAGTACGGAAAATGTAATTAGTATCGTCATCCTTTTAGAATGAAAGCCATTGATGATCTGCTGTGTAAAATATATGCGGTAGGATAGGTTTTTCCATACCCTTTCATTCCAGGGTCTGCATGGCAGGCGGTACATTCAATAAGCATTCACTTGATCCACAACGTGTTGCATTTCCTTGCTAGGCTCAAGCTCATAGAGAGCACCATTTTCATGTTCACTCAACTTCAGTCTTGCAACTTCTCTTTCAATAGCATCTTCAATTTCTAACAATTTCTTTTGGCAAAGTTCTCCAGTACCATCCTTGAGTTGACTTTTATCCAGAATGTTGAAGGCTATCCGTATTAAGTTATTATGCCTTACCAACTCTTTTTCACGTGAATATACATCTGACAAAGCCCTTTCTTCATATGGCAGTGTTCCTTCTCTCGCTTCATTCGTCCAACGTTTCAAAATGTATTGCCTGGGGATCTCACTCAAACACTCAACCTTTAGACCCCTAAAAGCATGAGAACACAAGATTCCCTCTGACTCAAACATTCCACAGCTGCATTTAAGACCATTATTGGAAGAATCAAACTGTACAGAGAGAACCCGAGAGTTGACTTCTTCGGTAATCTGAAAGGTTGAGATTGCTCCGCTGGAAGCATTCTCCACCCATGTCGTTGCAACACAGTTAAGAAATTGTTTCTCAAAATAATTATTGATCCTATGTGTGTAAACTTGGGATGCATTAGTTAAAATAGCACTTTTACTTGCAGCAACTGAAGGTGCACCTTAATTGCAGCAAAATTCTTCCACTAGTTCATTTGATTGCATACTAGAAACTATATTATCAAAACAAGTGTGACATTGGTCAAACTAATTGATGCATCAGCTAAACCATCTAAAACAGAAATTGTGCTCTCATTTCTTTGAGAAGATTTAACCCCAACGATGAAAGTATCTCCAGCAAATGCCGATGACCACTTGTAAAGAGCCTTATATAGAGACTTCAGCCAATCCTGACCCAACAAGCACTATCTAGTATTTCACTGATAAATAGAACTTTTATATATATTTTTATTGAACCAACAAGACTGATAACATTCTTTTATTAATAATTAAAATATTATACATTCCACCATGTACCCGGAATCATTGCAAAATCAATCTGATTGCAGTTCCACACTATGAACATCAATCATTTGCTAATAGAATACCGAGTTTAAACACATATATAATTGTGTACCCAACCGATTCTTGCTGCGAGTATATTCGAGATAAACCAGCATCCCATACCTTCAACTCTCGGATGTTGGCTTAGAAGGAACTCCCGCAATTGGAATGCTGCCTCCAAAATCAACTCTCGCCTTTGCATAACTCACATAGATTCTTTTGCCATAGACAACAAATTGTTCTTGTTACATAAGAAAAATGAAGAGTTTAGAATGAATACACGAGGAAACTAGTACTTTACGTTCCTATCCATATAGCAGTGACAGCAGAAGCGGCTTCTTCTTGAGAAGCAAAGGTAACAAATCCGAATCCTTTCAATTTCTAAGTAACCTTATTGGTAACCATTCTAGCTGAAATGATCAACATTGCTCAATGTGGTTCAAGTGAAGCAACATGGAGTCAACCATAACTAACCAACTACCCACCTTCGATAACTTGACCGAACTGGGAAAACGCCTCCTACAGTTCGTCCTCAGTGGTGCAAAACGACAATCATGAAACTCAGAAGGGAATTAATTAAACATGGATAAAAACAGGTTTGGTTCAGACATTTCGACAAACAGGTAATGGAGATGGAAGTGGATACCTCCGACTAAAAGTCTAATGGCTATGCCACGACAGGCAACGAAAAGTGCTGGAGGAAGAAGAAGAAGAAGAAGACATGGGTTTCTTCTTGATGTTGCGATTCTCGTCAGCGACGCCATTCGCTGATTGATTCGGAGAAGAAGCAGAGCGCATGGCCAGAGAAAGTCGTAATTACAATAATTAATTAATATTTACTGTAAAAATAAGGAAAATAATAATTAGAGATAATTAGTGTTACATGTTTGGGCCCAAATTAGCCCAACATCACGAAATCTAACGGCTATAAACTAGTTAATTATGCTATATGTCCGATGTCTCTAATGAAATTTAAATTTCGTCAAAAAAAGTTTAAAGTTTGATAATTTTAGTTTTGCCATATGCTATTTTTTGAATTTAATCTTAAAATGCCATATTCACTCAAATAAAAGTCAAATTTTTACTCATTTTTTCAATTTTTTTACCTCTCTCCTCGTTTCTCTCTCTTCCTCTCCTATTCTGCTCTTGTTTCTCTCTCCTAGTTTTCTCCTCCTCTCTCTGCTCTTTCCTTATTGTTCCTCTCTCACCCGAAACCCTAGTTGCTCTCCTCCGCCCTCCCTCCTCTACCACTTCTCTCTTCCTCTCTCCCTTCTCTCCTTCATCTTCTCTTATTATTCCTCAGCTATGCTCTTTTGATATCGATTCTCTCCTCTCATCATTCATCTCTGCTTCGCTTTCTCCTCTTTTTCCCTTATCCCTTTCCTGTCCGTTTTGCCTCTTCATCGGTCTCTCTTGTCGTCTTTGTCTTTCTCCTCATCGGTCTGTGGTGCTAATAGTGGGAGTTAAAGGAGTCTTATTGATCTATGATGGAGTCTTGTCGGTCTGTGATGATTTAATGATGGAGGATAGCAGCGGGACTTAAAGGAGGCTGCAAGATTGTTGTGTTGTGAAGCAGGCGGCAGCTAGGGTTGGAACCCTAGCAGCTACTTTTGTTTTTTGTTATGTTAAATTATGAAAGTGCCCCTTAGTTGTATTTTTTTCCCCAAAAGTCTTTTTTATTGTTTGTTCATATGTGTTTTTGTGAGACTAAATGGTTTAATGTAGAATAGCACTTTCAGATACAATTTGTGCAGGTTGATTGTATTGAATTTTCATTGGTTTCGTTGAGTTTGATTGATTTTGTATAGGGGTACTTACATTTGGAGATTTTCGTAGACTTTTGGAGATCAAATTAACTATCATTAAATAAAGTAAAATTCGTAAAAATATATATAGACAATTGAAATTAATTAAGAAAATTATACAAAAAATTATTGAATCAATTTTTTTATAAAAGAATTATGCAATTTGGACACATTTAGAGACTTTTAAAAATTTTCTGAATTAACCCAAATTTCTTATAAAAAAAATTAAAAACTACCTTTTAAAGACATTCTGAGAAATTATATAATTTTTTTTACTGAAATTTATTTTTCACGAAAAAATAATTTTTTAAAAAAATATCGTAATTTTTTATGAAAGTGGTAATTTTTAAATAAATTTTATTTTAGTGAATTTTTTTTAAATTAGTATTGTTGAAAAACACTTTTTAAAATCAGTATTTTATTTTGATATAAAAGTGTGATTTTTCCGCTATAAACGGCACATGAATTTCAAAAAGCAGGGGCAATTCCGTTAATTCACTTACTCATCAAGAACTCCACCGCCGTTAGTCACCGACTCTGGTCTCTATAAATTGCAGACCCGAGGAAACTCATACTCGGCGAGTTCTTGCTATTATTTCTTCTTGTCTGATTATGATCGATCAGGGTTTTGTCAAATTTTTTAATTGCGAACTCCTATTCTTGGTCACTGATCAGAACTAATGCTCGTTTTGGTTGCATGCTTGACTTAAAATTAGGGTTTCTAAAGCTTTGAAAACTTGATAACCCTAATCCTAATTTCTTGCGCTGTGTTATATAGTCAAGTGAAAGAATGTTGTGCTTGCCAATAGATGCCTCGTCCTGTACATCTCGCCTAAAAAACTCTCAATGCTGCTCTTTTCTGTAAGTGATTTATCTCATCTCTCTCCCTATTGTTCTTCTTAATTGTTGCCTCGTATGTGTATGATTTGCTCAATCTTATGTGCCTTTTCTTTTTCATAGTTCAGTGGTTGCCTTATTATACAAATTGAGCATCGTTCCTGTCTCTCTGTCAATGGATGCCTTGTTCCTGTCCCTCTCGATAGTATAGTGAATGGACTTCACTGGGCTATAATAATCTCTGTTCTGTTGAAAAAAAAAATCTCCCGTTGTTGCCTTTATACTATCTTATGTGTCCAGTGGTTGCCTTATTATGCAGATTAATAATGAAGAGGTCTATGCCTTTTCTTTTGTCCTTGTTCCTCGATGTCTTGTGCCTGTCCCTCTGAATAGTGGCTTCTTGTTTACTGGGCTCTTATAGTTTCTGTTCAGTTGCCCAAAACAACTTTCGGTGGTTGCCTTATGTGCTTCTTCTCTATTTCAGTAGTTGCCTTGTCCCTGCCCCTCTCAATAGTATAGTGGCATGTTGTTTAATGGGCTTCACTGGTGCTTAATGCACAAAAGGGAACTAAGATGAATTAGTACCTAGTAGTGCTTGATGCACAAAGGGGACTGAGATGAACTAGTACTATTGTTTTGTGCAGCCTATTAGACAACAATGCCCGGTGCCTCTTTATATTTATGTAATGCCCCTTTCTTTTAACTGGTACCTCATATGATGGGTGTATGGCTTAATGTGCTAAAATAATCGCTGTTCAGTTGAAAAAAAGGCTTTCGGTGGTTGCCTTAATACTGTTTTAGGTTCCTTAATACTTTCGGTGGTTGTCTTAATACTGTTCAGTGGTTGCCTTATTATACAAATTGAGAATGAAGACAGCTGTGCTCTTTTCCTTGTCCCTGTTCGTCTCAATTGATGTCTTGTGTCTGCCCCTCTCAATGGTGGTTTGTTGTTTAATGGGCTTCATGATGCTTAATGCACAAGAAAAATTGAGATGAATGACACTAGTGTCTCGTGTAGCCTATTAGACAACAATGCTTCAAAAGAGCTTTATCTTATGCAGCCAAGTTGCTTAAAAAATTCACTGGTGCCGCTTCTCTGTAAGAGATTTATCTCATGTTTCCCTCTTTTAATTGTTGCCTCATCTGGTGCATGGCTTAATGGGCTATAACAGTTGCTGTTCCGTTAACAACTTTCGGTGGTTTCCTTAATACTGTATTATTTGCCTCTTCTCTATGGTTCAGTGGTTGCTTTGTCCTTGCCCCGCTCAATACTGGCTTTTTGTTTAATGGGCTTCACTGGTGCCTAATGTACCTAAGGGAACTAAGATCAATTAGTACTAGTAGTGCTTAATGCAAGGGAACTGAGATGAATTAGTACTATTGTTTTGTGTAGCCTATTAGACAACAATGCCTGGTGCCTCTTTTCAGTAAGAGCTTGTCATGTACCTCTCTTTTAGTTGTTGCCTCTTATGGTGCATGGCTTAATGGGCTATAACAGTTGCTGTTTAGTTGCCCAAAACAACTTTTGGTGGTTGCCTTAATGTTATCTTATGTGCCTCCTTCTCTATAGTTCAGTGTTTGCCTTGTCAACCTGTCCCCTTTGAAGATAGTGGCTTGTTAGGCTTCACTGCTGCCTAATGCACAAAAGAAAGTAGTGCTTAATGCACAAAAGGGAACTGAGATGAGGTAACGCTAGTAGTGCTTAATGGCACAAAGGGAACTGAGAAGACTAGTACTATTGTTTTGTGCAGCCTATTAGACAACCAACAATGTCTGGTGCCTCTTTTCAATAAGGGATTCCCTTTCTTTAAATTGTTGCCTAATATGGTGGGTTTAGGCCTAATGGGCTATAATAATCCCTATCCCTGTTTAGTTGAAAAAAAAAAAAAAGCTTTTGGTGGTTGCCTTAATGTTTCTCTTATGTGCCTCTTCTCTATATGGTTGAATGGTTGCCTTATTATACCAATTGATAATGAGGAGATCTGTGCTCTCTTTCCTCTTAATAGATGTTTTGTCCCTGTTCATCTCAGTAGTGGCTTCTTCATGTTGCTTAATGCATAATAGTGGCTTGTTGTTTAATGGGTTTCATGTTGCTTAATGTAGAAGGGGAACTCAGACGGATGGTACTAGTGTTTTGTGTTGTCTATTAGACAACAATAATTTATCTTTTGCAACCATGTTGCTTATAAATATCACTGGTGCCTCTTTTCAATAAGAGATCTATCTCACGTTCTCCTCTATTAAGTGTTGCCTCACATGGTGTGTAATGGGCTATAATAGTTGCTTGATAAATTCTCACTGCTTCCTCTTTCCAATAAGACATTCATCTCATGTCCCTCTCTTTTAATTTCTCTATGGTCAGTGGTTGCCTTATTATACAAATTGACCATGAAGAGATATGCGCTCTCTCTCTTTTATCTGTCCTTATCAGTAGATGCCTTGTCCATCCCTCCCTCAGTAGTGGCTTCTTCTTTGATGGGCTTAACTAGTTCTTAATGCACGAAAGGGAAACGAAGATGAACTAGTACTAGTGGTGTTTTATGCATTTAAGGGATGTATTCTGTGTGGCCTAATAGACAACAATGCTTTATCTCTTGCAGCCAATTTGCTTAAAGAATTCTCATTGGTGACTCTTTTCAATGAGAGATTTATCTCATACGGTGTATGATTTAATGGACTATAATAGTTGCAGTTCAATTGCACAAAAGAAACTTTTGGGGGTTGCCTTTTTGAGAGTAAGCTCTGTCTTGTGTGCATGTTCTCTCTATGGTTCGATGGTTGCCTTGTTACAAAAATTGTTCAAGAGGAGATCTATTTTATTAATCTTGTCCGTCCCTTTCAGTAGTGGCTTAAACGGAGCCAAGATTAATTAGTACTAGTTGTGCTTAATGCACAAAAGGGAATTGAAATGAACTAAACTAGTACTAGTGTTTTGTGTATCCTATTAGACAGCAATGTTTATCTTTTGTGGCCAAGTTGCTTCATGTATCCTATTAGACAAAAATGCTTTATCTCTGGTGCCTCCGTCCAGCAAGAGATTTATCTCATGTCCCTCTTTTCTTATTTGTTGCTTCATGTAGTGTATGGTTTCATGAGCTATGGTAATCGACTTGTTAAGTTGCACAGAAGGCTATTGGTAGTTGCCTTGGTAAGAATTTGTTGCGTCTTATGTGCCTTTAAAGATGGTGGGTTGTGTTGTTTAATGGACTTCATTGGTGCTTAAAGCCCTATGAGATCTTAGTGCTCACTGAGCAAGGAAAATTGAGATAAACTAATATTTGTGGTTGGCTAAGTTGCTCAAACAATTTGTCATTGGCACCCATTTTTATATGTTGATTTCAAGAGATTTATTCTCTTTTTCTGCTCCCCTGATCTTACGTTCCTCTACTGTCAATTGCTGCCTCGTGTGTATGTTCTTTAATTTGCAATTATAGTGTTGTCTTTCAATGCTGTTTTATGCAATGTAAATATGTTTTGCAAATTATGTTGCGAAAAGGAGTACTGGATTTCAAATATTCTGCAGTTGTAGCCCTTGCTTAATTTTTGGCAATTGTGGCCTGAGAAATTCTGTAATAAAATGAATGTGATTGCCAAAGAGATTCACTTGTTTCTGCAATCCGGATTTAAGTAAAATCATAGCTGACTGGAGTGGCCCAGAAGATTGGGTCTTTAAAACAGGAAAATTGGTTGAAATAAGAAAGGTATTCCTCTTTATTTAAACCTCTGCTCATTGACTTCTCATTGTTGAATTGAACATGTTTTTGAGTTGTTACTTACATGCATTATCCTTGCAAAATGACAAGCTTTTTGCAAGTATGAAGAACTTTTTGTGGCTGCCTTAATAAAAGCTTTGCTCTGTCTCGTGCCTCTCAATAGTTCAGTGGTTGCCTATTAGGCAGTACTGCTTTGTCTTTTGCGGCCAATTTACTTAAAAAATCTCCTTGGTGCCCGTTTTTACTAAGAGATTCATCTCATGTCTCTCTTGTTAATCGTTGCCTTGTATGGTGTATTATGGTATGGTGATTATGGTTTGATGGGGCGGTTGTAGTCGTTGTTCAGTTGCATTAAAAAGACTACTGGTGGGTTCCTTAATAAGAATTGGCTCTGACCTCTCTATAGTTCAGTGATTGCTTATTATTCTGTGAACAGAAAAAGATGGTGTTAGGCACAACAATGTCAGCTCTGCTTGATGTTTCTTTAAGAGTGCTGTGATTGACATTGTAAACCTGATGTATGGCACTCGCGCTATAAACCAAATCCGATGTTCTATAATTATTAAGTTAAGTAAAACAAGGTTGTGGCTTGCTACTTTAATTGATCAAATGGTTGATCAGTTTTGCTCTAATTAATAGTTCTGTAAAACAGTGTTATGGCTTCTTGTTTTACTATTATACAAGTGGTTAATAAGCTACAATATGGAGGAGAAGCAGGATGAGTCCATATTGGGGAGCCTTTTCGATAGTGAGCCTCAATTTTGTTGGTTGGTTTTCGAGTGCCAGTTTTACAAACTGATCTATGAAGAGATTTGTTCTCTTTCTCATGTCCCTCTTAATAGATGCCTTATTATTTGATGAAAAGACAGTATCTTGTTGTTTAATGGGCTTTGTTGGTACTTAAAGCACAAAGAGAACTAAGATTACTTAGCACACGAGGGGAATTGAGATAAATTAATATTACTAGTGTTTTGTGTAGCCTATTGGACAAGGAATCCCTATTTTTATTGGCTAAGTTGCTTCATCGTTGCGCCTGTTTCTATAGGTTCATCAATGAAAGCTTTATTCTCTTTTTTGCCTCCCGCCCATCTCATGTCCCTCTTTTCTTAATTGTTGCCGAAAATTTATCTTGTTTAATAGGCAATTTTAGTGTTGTCTTTCATTGCTGTCTTATTCCATGGAAATATGGTTTGCTATTCTGTTGTTTTGAGCGGGAAAAAAAGCAGTGGTTTTCGAGTATTCTGCAGATAGTCTTTGCTGCAATATTGGCAATTATGGCCTGTGAGGTAGATTTTAAACATTCGGAGGATGTAGGCTTTGATGCAATATTGGCCGATTGTGGCCTGTGAAGTTCAAAAATAAAACAAATGGGGTTTACACCAAGGAGATAATAGCCGTCGCTGCTTTAAGTACAATCATTACGGACTGGATTGATGCATAATTGGGTCTTGAAAACAGAAAAACTGGCTGAAAGAAGAAGGTAGATAAACTTCTGCTCTGACTTCTCATTGTCAAATTGAACATGTTTTTGAGTTGTTTCTCTCTTTCTGTGGTCCGTGTTGCCATCTTATGTTCCTCTCAGTTGTTGCCTTGGATTGTGGCTTCTTGTTTAATTGCATGTGCTTGATGCACGAATCGAGCTGGCCATAAATTAGCATTGGTCCTTGACACGAAGGAACTGATATAAGTGCAGTTCATGACTATGAATGAACTCACTGATGCCTTCCCTTTTAATGCTTTGCAGTTCCCAAAATGAGGTTCATTGTGCTGTTCAACTTTGAAGCAGAAAATGACTCCACAAAAATGTTCATTCGTTTTTGCAGTCAATTTTGTTGCATTGGAAGATACAGATACATGATCTGAGTATAAAAACATAACCAATTCGAGCAGTTTCGTTGACGAGCTTTGGTGGCATCAGTTATAGTGAGTGCTTTTAAAATATTTGAACGTTTGTTCACATGGTTGCTTGGCTTTTAATTGTGAAATATTCTTCTATGGTATTCTGACCATTGAAATTTAGTTGAAGAATTACGAGCTTGCAGAAGATGGTTGTGGATTATGAAAATGTTCTTAGGCGAAGAGTTTGACTAATTGTTAGGCTGACAAATTGGCCTAGTGCTGGTTGGATCCAATCTCAGAGCATTAACGAATCGCTCAAAATAAAAAATACAACGTGCCATACCATATTGCATAAAAAAAAAGCCTAATTGCAGTTGACCTGCTTAGGAAAGCATCAGGAAAATGTTGAAACAAAATCTCCAGAAGATTTGAACAGCAAATGTTTACATTTCCATAACATTTGAAAACCCATTATCTCCAATTAGATCTAGCCCTGAAAACTAAGGAAAAGCACAAATCATGGCCGAGTTCTTCCTTACATTTGCTATGGAGGAAATCTTGAAGAAGTTGGGTTCTACTGCCATTGATGGGATTTCTCGAGCTTCTGGATTGAGAGGGAGCTCCAGAAGCTGAGGGAATCAACAATGATGATCCAAGCTGTGCTGCAAGATGCCGAAGAGAACCAAGCAATAAAAGAACGCGTGAAGCTGTGGTTGCCGAAGCTCCAAGAAGTGGTTTATTCTGCTGAAGATGTGCTGGACGAGTTTTCTTATGAGACTCTCCGTCGCGAAGTGGAGATTCAAGATCAACTCAAGCTGAAAGTAGGCGACTACATTTCTCGCGACAGTCCCATTTTATTCCATCTGAAAATGGATGCCAAACTCAAGAAGATCAACGAGTCCCTGGCTGATATCGAAAACCAAGCCAGAGAACAGGCAATTAGAGGCGTAGTAGCTGGGAGTCATAGAGTTGCTGTGGATAGCCAACCAGATCGAGCTATGACTGACTCCCGTCTTGACAAATCAGAAACACCGATTGGGAGAGAAAGTGAAGTTGAAGCAACCATCGACATGTTAAAGGTCGGCTCATCCGAACCACCATTTCTAACTGTTGTTTCTGTTGTTGGATTTGGTGGTCTTGGAAAGACAACTTTTGCCAAATTGGTTCTTGAGAAAGTGAAAGAGAAGAAACTTTTTGATAGGACAATGTGGGTTTGTGTTTCCTGAAACTTTTGATGATGAGAGGATTTTAGGATATGGATGCTGGAAGTTACAAACAAAAACACTAGTAAGCCAAGTAATATTGAAGCCATACTCGATCATCTTCAAAAGGGGTTGGAGAATGAAAAATTCCATCTTTTGCTTGATGATGTTTGGAATGAAGATTTCACAAAGTGGGATAATTTGAAGAGTTGTTTGTAGAAAATTTGTAAAAGAGACGATAATTTTGTTATTGTGACGACAAGAAGTAGGAAAGTTGCAGAGGTAATGGGCACTATTACTTTGATATTTAGCAGATCGGAGGCCGAACTTTTGGATAAAGTTATAGCTGATGTACGGAAGAAACTGAAACCCACACAATCTGTATGTACAAAGAGATTTGTGGGAATACATTCTCAAATTGAGGAAGTAAAGAGGTTATTATACCTTGACAAGCCTGACCACATTCGCGTTATAGGGATTGTGGGAATGGGTGGCATTGGTAAAACCACTATTGCCAGAGTCACCTCTGAACAAATTTTTCATGAATTTGATGGCATTTCCTTTCTTTGTGTTGCAGAAATTCCAAGAGAACTAGGTCGATCTAACGGTTTGATTGGAAGACTTCTTTCTGAGTTATTGAATGAAACTGTTATAATTGACAGACCATTTGTCGGAGGTTTTTGTGATGCAATAACGCGGCTTTGTCGTAAAAAAGTTCTAGTCGTTCTTGATGATGTCAATAATTCAGAACAACTGGAAAATTTGATTGGTCAAAATGGCTACTCTGTGTTTGGGGCGGGAAGCAGAATCATAGTAACAAGTAGAGATAAGCAATTGCTCCGAACAATTTGCAGCGATGGTGAAGATAGCATATACCAGGTTAGAGGATTATATGCTAAAGATTCTCTTCAACTGTTTTGTCAACATGCATTTAAGAAAAACTATCCAAAGGAGGATTTTAGTGAAATGGTATGGCCAATCTTACTATACGCAGATGGTAATCCT
>CAODLS012100083.1:0-11980 GCA_948243855.1 Flueggea neowawraea
AGACACCTATCTACGAGGTAGCGTAGTCTTTGATATACTAATTCTCTGTTAAGGCCCTAGTTACCAGGGTAATATGGTAGCCGTGTGTCAGACTAGACACACGTACTTTGTCTGATCCGTCTGGTGGCATAGACCACACCTATGATATTTGTCTGATCTGCTCCCATTGAGTTGGTATATTTTCTGTCTGAAAATGTTTTCCGTCTGAAAACATTATGAGATTTCTGTTTGAAAATACTTTGAAAGGTTTTCGTCTGAAAATATTCTAAAAATCTTTGTCTGAAAATATTTTGAAAATGTTTTGTCTGAAAATGATTGGAGATTTCTGCTTGAAGCTATTTTGGGAAAAATAAAGACAAGTTTTTGGTAAATCGTTTGAAAGGAAATAGTTTTGGCTATTTCATACTTTGAAGCTAAATATTTTTATTTGGAAAAATATTTTTAATAATATGTGTATCCGTCTATTGGTTGCCTTATCTGTGAAATATATTTCGAAACGATTTTATGAAAATATTATTATTCAATATATAGTGTGTATACATATGTACATATATATCTGTATGCGATGTATTTTGAAATTGTTTTTAAAACAGTATTTGTAAGACACGTATGAGGTAGTCTGGAATGTTGTCCCTCACTGGGTTTGACCCCCTTTCTTTTCTTTTCTTTTTCTTGTTCCTTTCTACTTCTTATTTCAGGTACTTGTAGTGGTTGGTGATCTTCCGCGCTCAGTGAGGAGTTTGAGTAGCAGCGAGTGCCCTATTGTTCGGGCTCGGCCTTTAGTTATGTTAGATGCTCCACATACTGAGTAGAGGATTATGGCCTGTATTTGAATTTGAAATGGTTCAATTGTTTTAGATTATAATTATTTATTTAACAATTTTATTATTATTAATATTTGAGAATATTATTACAAAATTTTATTTTGTTAAACAATTTTAATTTGGCTAATAAACTGTATTTAGGTATTAGTTTTATAATCCGAGGCTTGTGCGGGATGGGCCGAGCTTCTATAGACGGATCACCTCGTACGCCGGTCATGGCCCGATTTTGGGTCATGACAAACTTATTCCTTATGGGATTTTATTAACAAATCTACAATCACATCTCGTTTGGAATTACATTCCAAGTTCAATTCTCTTTGTGAAACTTGTACTCAAATTCGCTTGTCCTTATGTAACCAAGTCTTTCACAACATGATATTTGATCTCGATTTGCTTAGACTTATAAAAGATCTTCTTGATCCTTAAGCAATTGAGGTCGACTCTCACTAAGGACTCTCGAAGGTTCTTTAGGTGGTCAATGCTAAGTGGACCATTCCACTGTATAGCCAACTTTTACATTGCACTACAACTACTGAAGCTATGGTCTCAGTTTCTCTTTCTACATACTTATATGTATTCTTCACTATTATGTAGAGTGGCTTTTCTGCCAAGTAAGACTACATAACCATATATAGACTTCTTTATAGTCCACATCATCACATGAAGTAGCAATTGTGTCTCATTTTATCGTAAGCCCTTACGATAACACAGTGTCTTGCAATGCCTCTAAAGTATCCAAGTATCTTGCTCACTGCTTTCTAACATTCTCTTTATGTGTTCGATCAACATTTGCTAGCTGTCTTGACTGCATAGCAAACTCTAGGCATTGTGCACACTTAGGGATAAACTTGTGTACTACAAGACACGGTCTTGTAAGTAACACACGTACTTTATATCTCAAAAGATCTTAATATGACATTTGTGTGAAGAACATTCCTTACACGTTATTCCTTTCACATAGGTTTATGGATACATGCACCGACTAAGAGACTTGCTTTTAGTCACAGAGTATCTATGGGTTATACATTTCTGCATCTTGAAGCATTTAAATACTTTATTAATCCATCTCACTTGAAGAGGGATAATAATTTACTCAAACGATATCTTGGAGTTTGACTCCAAGGTCAACCCATATCATTTATCTCAAAATTGGATTACGTCCAATGTTTGGAGTCATTCAAGTACGTTAGATCATTTCTAGCTACGAGTATGATATTCACATAAGGTCAGAATAACAAGATTCACCTTGGCATTATCATAACATACATGAATAGACCATCCTTCTTGAAAAGTGTCTAAGTTTATAACTTGGATGATGCAACCATTAGTTTAAACCTTATAGGTTTCTTCTCTAAATTCTTTATTGAGAATTGGATGATGAAACCATTAGATTAAACTTTAAAGGTCTCTACTCCAAATTCTCTAGTGATAAAATGAGTCTCTACATCTAACTAATGTAGGTCAAGGTATAGACTAGCCCAATTGTCAAAGTCTATTCGATAAAGGTAAATCTTTCAACAAAATGGGCTTTCCAATCTCGTTGAGTAATTCCCCTTTGGAGATTATCGATGTCTCACTCGATTTGTTGTCCATATATCTACTTATCTCCAATGGGTACTTACCCTTTGGGTAGATTAATCAGTTCTCAACATGATTCAATCTCAAATGTCAATAACACTTCTATTGCTTTAATCCATACAAATCTCATTGGGATGACTGAACCTTTAACACACTTGTAGGTTCATTCTTGTCTTGTGGGGTTACTAAAAATATCACGATCAATTTATTTATAGAAAAATGTAGTCGTGCGACTTTATACCTTTTAGGCTTATGCATTTTTTGAAATGCTCCCCCTAGATTTAAGCTCTATGTAGGAACTCTCACTGGATTCAAGTTTTTTACTCCAACTGAAAAATAGGAATGGCTCCTACTGGGTTCAAGCTCCCAATAAGGACTTCACTAGAATCAAGTTCAAGCTCTATACAGGGACTTTTAGTATGATCAATTTCACGCTCCTTCCAGGGACTCCCACTAGGATCAAGTTCCTTATTCCCACTATAAATTAAGAATCTTACTCCCACTAAAGTTACAATCAAGAACATCCGCACACGCTTAAGGTAGATTAGATAAAAGTTGAATCGTTTTGAGATTTGTCGATGCATCCCTTTCGAAGAAAGAGATAAAAATTGCTCGGATTTATCTCTTGAGATTTTAAAATCCAAGGACTCTATCGATGCTTCCCTTTTAAAGAAATAGGTAAAGATTTTAAAACTCAATGATGTAATCTAATGATTTACATTGCTCAATTTTCTTCCTCATCCCTTATCTTCCTCATCCCTTATCCTCATCAAGAATTCTCCCACTCATATGGAATGTTCCTGAGGGTTTAGTTCACGAGTCTCAAACAAAGTGAAATCTTTTCCACTTTAATCCTATTTAAGAAATATATTCCTTTAGGAATGTGACTTCTTCTAGCTCGTTAGTATACCAATTTTCCATTATTCCACGACGAAATTGTCATTTTAACATAGCAGGATATTTAACACCTTTCGCCTCTTGATCTTTTTCAACCAAGGTATCATGGATATTAACAATACATCTCTTGATTTCAAGTGATTTAGGTTATACACTTGACCAATTCACATCTCATGAGATGTATTAGTAACAGACTTAGAAGGCATATGGATTTTGAACTTTGTGGCATTTGCCATCATAGTTCTCACCATATTGAGGAGAGTTTCACTTCTCTTCTCAGCTATTCATATTATTGGCTAAGTGTAGGAACAAATAATTTATGTTCTTTTCTCTTTCATCACACAAGGCTTTGGACTCGCCTTATAGATGTACACGACCATAGTCAATTCATAAAGCTTTATTTGATTCTCATCTTGACTTACAAGAAGTAAGAACAAACTTGACTATTCTCACTTATGAGAAATCAAATAGATATGATCGTACATTTCACAATCATATGTACAAGAGTGATGAAGCGGTAGGCCTTAGCCTTACCCTCTTAATCTTTTTAATGTTAAACAAAAAAAAAATGATTAATAGTAATGGGAATCCAGTTCAAAGTGCCTTTGGATATGATTTCTTCTCTAGTATTCCTTATTTGCAATGCTTGTAATTAGATAACTTAAACTTACATAATTGCCTAATACTCCTACTTCAGCTAATCGATGCACTCGAATAAACAGTCAACTAATGACAAAATTCCATAGAGAACATTGAACAAGAAAACTCTTCTTATTTGCTTGAATTTGAGCTACATACTCTCAAAAGCACATCAACCATATGTGATGTGTTTTTGGTAATTAACATTTTACTCGCGAAATGTCAATATTGTTCATGTTCGAGAATTTTCTCAAAATTCTGTCTAATCTCTCACTTCTTAAGGACTTAAGGTTCTTAAACATTTTTATTACCTTTGTCATATAATTTATCCAATAGAATTATACATTGTCCTCACAGTCTATTGCATGAGACAAACGTGGGTTAGGTGACTTCTAGGCAAGAAGTGGCTAATAACTTGGACCTCGTCCTTGATCAAACAATGATCAGTATTACTAGTTTTCTAATTATATAGGTCTCACGCCTCTACTTGCATGATTAGGAAACTTATAATAAATATCAGTATCGATAGTCAAAGACCACGAGCTAAGTTAATGTCACACCAAATAACTGCTCCTAAATGCAACTTACGAATATATTGCATCTTGACACTTCCAAAATAGCCAAGTGATTACATCATCCTTTGTAGTAACAAGATGATAGACGTAGTGAAATTTTCTTACTTCCACATTTTATAGACATTAATCTAAAATATGTTGAGTGGTATTTTACACCTATTTGAATTCGGCCATAACCAAGTTCAAATTGGGCACGAGCTTTTGCTGTTAGAGTACACGCTAGATTATCATAGTCTAGGTTTTATGGTTGTTACCGCCTAAGCCCAACGTAGCTCTACATACGTCCATGTATGGCTTGACATCAATCGACTTAATAAGCAGTGTATATCACAGATACATGACAAATAATTAAAACATAATTGCACACAAGCTATTCATAGCAATACACATATATTTACTATTTAACCAAAATTAAACTAGAATAACATCTAATTAAGTTTCGAATCGAAGTATACATTTACTATCTTGATCTTAATAATCAGTCATATTATATATAATTTTATAGACAGTAAATAATGACTGTTTGGATTCACTTTTAAAGTTTACTTGACTTAGAGGAATCCATATTGGTCTCCTCAATTATCAAGGTAAACTCAATAATTGGATAATATATTCAACATACAAAAATATTGCAAATTAAATTAAGGCAAATTAATGCAATAATAAGCCAAAAACAATAAATGGAATCATCATCATTTATTGAACCACCATGAAATTCAAACAATCGATATTAATGTTAATACACGTATATTAACATTTGATAATATTAACACAAACAATACTTATAAAATATCCCCAAAAATAATACTACACAAATATAGTATTTAGCATTTGTCTCCTAATTGGATACACAATGAATCACAATCCAACATGTTAAAATAGAATTCATAAGTGATAATACCAACTTCTCAAAAATTCTATTAATCAAGCGACCATAAAGTGGATCTCCCACTTCTGATGATATCTTTTCGCGATTATGGAGTAATATTGGACAAACCAATTTCATTTGCTCTCTAGAATCTCTAAATATCTTTCCACGACACTTAGACGATCATGTTTCCATAAAATTCTAGTATGGACCAATGACCTAGCCAATACCGATGATGAGAATCATAATCTTTTATGAAGTAATAAAACCTTCATCACCTTTTGCGCACTTAAGGCACGATTAAATTAATCCAATTACGACCACTACCTTCCCAAAATACGCATTTTGTGAGTTGTGCAACTTTTTCCTTAATTCACACTTTGTTCGATACAATATGGTTTTACCCCATTTATTTATTTGTAATAAATTACAAATAAAAATAGGTATATATATACTTGGTATTAACCAAATAATTGAAATCTCATCCCAATTATCTAAATGAGAATCATATTAACACATTTTCAAATCAATTATTTTGGAAAACTAATTTTCAAAATAATTCTTTTCAGAAAATTCATTTTTCACAATTTTCAAAAAAAAATTTGTACTCAAAAAATTCAGAAAAATAATTCAAGAACTCGAAAAATTGTGAAAAATATACTAAAAATTTCAGAAAAATTAGATTTAATTCTACCCAAAATTTCCCAAAAAATAGAGGGCGGGTCATGTGGAAAACGGCAACACGCACTACTTGTAGGTTGCACATGTGCCACCATACACACCCACCACGTGTCCCAGTCATGTGGAGACACATGTCACTGTTGACACGTGTCAAACCATGATTGGTGCACATGGTGATGACATGGCGAGAGAAGTCTAAGTGGCTTCGGCATGTGGCGATGATGTGTCTGCAACGTGGCAACTTCAACCATGTAGCACTCTGTGGGTGGTCCAATTTGTTGACGTGGTAGTCTAGTTTGTCACGCCACTTGTCATGCCATATGGCATCCATCGCACATGTCGGCTTATAATTGGACCACTTAGCTAACGTGTTCGTACAGTTAGCTACATCACGTGTCATCTAGGTGGCATCCAATGTGGCTATTGTTGCCATGTGTTGCACAATCAGCATTAACTGTGTTGTCTCTACCACGTGTCGCGTTGTAAGTGGTCTGCGTGTTTTATCTCAACCAATCAAATTTTACCACGCATGCCATGTGTCTCATTCTGATTGGTCCATGTGCAACCAATAAGAATTCACCATGTGGTCTTAATGGATCATATCAACAAATTCATCTGGAAGCTTCTCACCCAGTATTTTCTCATCAAATTTTCGTCATTTTGACGACCTTTCCAATGGAATTTCACGACGAAACTTGGGCTAGTTATGTTTTTGAGGTCGCTGATCTCAAAAATTTTGTCAGAATTTCAAAATTCTAACTTTCAGTTTTCGGCTCCTGACGGAGTCGAATGAAAAATCACATTGGTGACAAAAAGTCAAATGCAATAAAAATACAGCATGCATCCTAGACAGAGTCCAATAATATTTTTGAAATAAATTCAAAAAATCCGCACTGGCTCTGATACCAATGAAGGAATCATATGATGTTTTAACAAATAAACAATATAATAAATATGTTCGACTTACTAACCTCAATTCTAGCGGAAGAAGGACCCAACCAGCAGCAGAATCCAATATTGGCCTCACAAGCAAACCACGGTTGAGTTTTCGATGGGAGTACTCGGTTCTTTTGCAGTCTAGATGTCACGCAGATCTATGCAGGACTCGGTAGGGTGGAGGAAGTTCGAATTCCTCTTCTAGTTAGAGAGAGACATCTCTCTTTCTCTTTCTCTCTCTCTCTCTCTCTCACTTTGAGAGGTATATGTGTTGGAATGAATGAAGAAGAAAAACTTCTTCTTTATATAAGCTCCCAAATGGGCCTAACTCAGGCCCAACTCAATCAGTCTTGCCAATTGGTCTCGGTCCACGATTTTGGTTCACACTTTGTCTGACCAGGTTCAGTTCACCCGTCATGGACAGACCGTTTTTCCAATAACACTAATGCAAACTTCATTACTCAATGAATGTATGATTCAACTAAATCTCGCAAATGTTAACACATAATTTGTTCATGCGAAGCATTGTAAATAACAAAGCATTTAAGAAAATTTGTTAAGAAGCCTAATCACATATACGTCTTATTAGTAAACATGACAAAGCATACCTCAAATCTTGCAATTCAGCAACTATTTTCACTGGTGAAAAATCACCCATATTAGTTTTCTTCTTTGGGCAACTCTTGCTAATTATTAGGCCAATAAAACTCCCATCAATTGCCTATGTATGGAAAAATAAGTATAACATTTTACCGTAAGGCAACAATCACAAAAAACATTAAATCATACATGTTAAAACATAAGTTTTGTTTGGATTTGTTTGTGAACAATGTAAGTATAAAGATGGTTCTATAATACTTCGTCAAATGATTGAATAAGAAAGGTGATAGTTTTATAGAAAGGAAAGAATGTGCTCTTTCGTGTTTCAAGATTTGAATAATCAAGAAGATCAAATCTGTTATTCGGAGTTAAATTATCTTCAATTCTCAGATCTTGTACAAAAGTTGTTCCACAAAATTGGATCATGTTATTGTCGTCACTAACAACTTTAAAATTCTCTTTGACAACAAATTTCTTTATCGAACAGATGCTTTCTTTTTCAAGAGAGGTCGGAAATAGGCAACAAAATTTTTTTTATAACACCATAGATGTAGTATCCCTACGAAGATAATGCACAACTATCATTTAACAAGTAAATATCATACAGGAAAAAAGCATAGGTAAGAATTACATATGCGTGATCCAAAATATTATACAGATGTCAAAAACACATCGTAATTTTAAATATATTGTTTACACCAAAATATTTGGCTCTGGTCCAACGGGCCGAGTCGATCCCATGAGTCGAAAATCAAGCCCAAGCCTTTAAAGAAGTCACGAGAATTGAGTCCAAGCCTTGAGAAAGCTAGGGGAATGAGTCAACTAACTAGTGGGAGACTCAGCCAGTGGGAGAGTTAGAGTGGGATTCTGCCTGGAAGTTTTGGCAGGATATGGAGATATTGTTTTGGCGGGAGAATTTGTTAGTGGAATGAGGGGAAGAAACCAGATTTTTTCAAGCTTTCAATAGATCTGATGGTAATGGATAAATGTGGACAGAATTTTAGCCAAAAGAAAGTCTCTTCATCAGGTGGAATCAATGAAGAGTTCTTCCAATAGTAAATCTTCTAGTGGAAATGGCTATAAAAGACTTGTTTGGCAGCAAATTTAGGGATCCTTCACATTACATTACACATCTATATAGTGTTCTATCTTTTGTTTTCTTTAGTTTTAGTTTTCTTTAGCCATTATTGTTTCATTTTCTAGACTTTTCAGTACACTTTTCTTCATTAGTAAAATCTTTTTCATTGTGTTTTGTGAATTGTTGTGCAAGTAATAAATAACCATTAATAAGTTAAGTCCCTTCCTTGTTATGCAATCGTCTGAAATGAAGTTAGATTGGATTATCTTGGTTTAGAAAAATCGTAAATTTCATCGCAAAATAAAAAAAGGGCAACATTATTCTTCCTTTAGCCAAAAAATAAAGGAAACACACACACACACACACACACACACACATATATATATATATTGTTGAAAAAAGTGGTCCGCCATGACGGGTGAACCGAACCGGTCAGTCAAGGCATGAATCGAGGTCGTGGACTAAGACCAATTGGTAAGCTCAATTGATTTGGAAATTGAGTTGGGCCCATAAAGGCTATAGGCCCAAAAGCATATTAAGAGCTTCTATAAATAGGAGGAAAACAATAGTTGAGGAGGAGAAAGTGGAGAAAGCGTGAAGGAAAGAAAGGAAGAAAAAAGAGAAGGAAGAAGAAGAAAGAAAGAGAGAAAAGAAAAAAAAAAAAAAGGAGGGAGGGAGAAAAATGTTTCTCCCCTCCCTCATCCTTCCCTCCATCTCCTCACACCATGAATCGTCTGTCAATGGTGTCGATCCGCGTGGCATCTAGACTACGAAAGAGCCGAGCACTCCCGTCGACTATCCTACTGTGGTTTGCTCGAGAGACCAACATCGAAACCTGGACCTGCAGCTATTGTTTACTGCTATGCTTCCGCAGGAATCGATGTAGGTAATTTGAACCTCCTTTTATACTATTTATTAGTTAAACGGGTACCCGATTCCTTTATTGGTATCAGAGCCAGTAGGAAATTTTTCAAATTTGATTTGAAAATATTGTTGATCTTTGTCTAGGATGCCTACTGTAATTTTATTGCATTAGATTTTTTGTCCCCAACGCAATTTTTGGTTCGAGTCTGTCCGGAGCAAAAATTTGAAAGTTGAAATTTCAAAAATCTGACAAAATATTTGAGATCAGTGACCTTGAAAACATAAGCTCCCAAATTTTCGTCGTGAAATTCCATCGGAAAACTCGTCAAAATGACGAAAATCCGATCGAAAAATACTTGGTGAGAAGTTTACAAATGAATTTGTTTCATCTGATCCAAAAGCCACATGGCTCATTCTCATTAGCTGAACGTGGACCAATCAGAACGCACCACATGGAACGCATGACACATTTCTATTGGTTGGAAAAAATGTGTGGACCACTCAAAAAACAACATGTGTCTCGTTGACCGTCAACGTTGACTCATTCAAATTTGACTGAACATGTGGACCAATCATCGTGAGCCACGTGTCACACCGACATTGACCTTTAGCTTGTGTGGTCCAATGGAATAGTGACACTTGTCAATAATGCCACGTAGCCTTCAGTTCCGACACGTGGCATAATGACTGGTTTGCCACGTCATAAATATTTACCACCGACGGATTGACACGTGGCAAGGTTTGCCACATGTCTGCCACATCATCAACACATGTCGTGCCACGTGGCGGTGCCATCTTGTCGTCTGTCCACGTGGTCGAACCAATGGGCGACATGTGTCTCTGTGTGGCACGTGTCCACCTATGACGATGACACGTGGCTGCAGAATTTGTGTGGCCCATGGAGGTGTGTCGCGTTGCTGCGCGTGACTGGCAATCACGTGGCATGTGTGAGTGCGTGACACGTGTCTAAATGACCATTTTTCTGAAATTTTCTGAAAAACTTTTTTTTTGATTTTTCTGAAAGTTTTGGTATATTTTTCACAATTTTTTGAGTTTAAGATCAATTTTTACCAATTTTTTTGGTGTATAAATGTTGTTTAAAAATTTGTGAAAAATGAATTTCTGCTAAGAATTATTTTCAAAATTAGTTTTTCAAAATAGTTGATTTGAATTGAAAATATGCAAATATGGTTCTCATTTAGATAATTGAAATGAGATTTTAATTATTTGGGTAATATGAGAGTATGTATATGCTCATTTTGTTTGTAATTTGTTACAAATAAACGACAACCCTTGGTATAGTGGTTGAGAGAGAAAATATCTTGGGCAGTGTGGCAGACCAAAGCGCCACTGCTATCTTTATAAGTAGCCAGGGTATGTGATAGTTGAATGTCTTAACTCTGGTATTCTTTCTACCTTTGTGCTTTTGTACATGTATTTCTTTGGAATTCTGCGAACTTTTGCTCATTTCGGTATAGATTCTCTTGGACTTCTATGCATCCTTATATACCTTTGTCTTTTGATCTTTTGACCTTTGCATATGCTGGCATGCACTTCCTATGTCCTTGTTTGTCGCAATATTCCTTTTTGCTATATTAGTTAGTAGACATTTTCTTAAGGAATTCTGTGGAGATTCCTTGGTTTGAAGAATTGAGTGTAGTTGAAGTGACATGAGCAATTGTCAGTATTCTATCTGAGGACATGTTTTGGTTTGAGAGTTTGAGGTATATGGTAGTGAATCAGGCAAACAGAGAATGAATGGGTATAGTTTCTGTATATTGAGGCTTGTACGGGACGGGCCGGGTTTCCACAGATGGTTCGCTTCGTACACCGGTCATGGTCCCGAGAATGAGTCGTGACAAAGGTGGTATGGGATAAAACCATATTGCATTGAATAAAATGTGAATTAAAGAAAAATTTGCACGACTCCCAAAGTGAGTATTTTGGGAAGATGGTGGTCGTAATAGGTAGAATATAATTGCGCATTTAGTGCACAAATATCCAATATTACTCCATGATCACGAAAAGAGATCATGAGAAGTGGAAGAACCACTTTAAAGTCGTATGATTTGTAGAATTCTTGAAAAGTTGGTGTGACCAGTTATGAATTTTATTATAACACATTGGATTATGATCCATTGCGCGTCCAATTGGGAGACAAAAGCGAAGGATATAATACTATATTCGTGTAGTATTATTTTGGGGTAATTTTAATAAGCATTATTTGTGTGATAATGCTGCCCAATGTTAATATACGTGTATTAACATTGAGATCGATTGTTTGGATGCATGTTGGTTCAATAAATGATATTGATTCCATTTATTGTTTTGGCTTATTATTGTGTTGATTTTCCTTAATTTAATTTGCAATATTTTATACGTTAATATATTGTCCAATTATTGAGTCTACCTTAATAATTGAGACGACCAACATAAATTT
>CAODLS012100401.1:0-10037 GCA_948243855.1 Flueggea neowawraea
GAACAACTTAAAATTTGATGTTTAATCGAAGCATCGAACATAATTTGTAAAATAATGAAAGCTTTTGCAATCAAGGGGTTCACCTGATCTCAAATTGTTCAATTCGTTACCATCTGCAGAGAATTGAAAATAAAAGCACAAAGGATAAATCTCTCATAAGCATAAAATATCAAATGAAGAATGAATCATGGCGATGTTGCAAAGTCTATTGATACATAAAAGCTAATTAGTTATGGCTACGAATGTGATTGATGCAATTTACCTTCGAATTTAAAAAGTTGTCGACTTGCTGCCACCGATCTCAAAGAGCCCTGATATTGACCAATTGGAAAGCATCCTGAGCCACAAAGAATCAAGAGGCAACAATGAATTAGCCCTGTTTAGTCATAGCACCGTACAGATTTAGTCAATGCAATTTACCACCTTGTATGCCAGTGCCTCCAATCACCGGTTCTCCATTCATTGTTCTCGCGGGTACTTTATTTCACCACAAAATTAAAAGATCGATCAGTTATTGCTACACTTGTTCAATAAGATTGAGTATACATAAAAGCACAATTTACCTTGTCGTGTTCCATTAGGGCCTCCAATATTAGAAGTGTCAAGTGTTGTCGCCACCGGAGTGCAGAAGGCTTGACCTTGATCCAATTGGTGATAAACAGAATCAAAATGCATCAAGATACAACACTGGATGAGAGCGCATAACACATTCTTTCAATGTTTAGTCAAAGTAGTGCACAAAATTTGTAAAACATTGAAATCTCTTGCCGATAGTATGTTAACCCATCTCCAAATACTAATTTGTTTTCATCTGCAAATAAATTTACCTGTTGCCCAGAAGTTCTGACCTTGATCGATTTGATTGTAGGCTGAACCATAACACATCAAGGCATTATACTAAATTAGAGCTCATATGACATTTTCTTGACTGCAAAATGTTGAATGAGTCTATAACAAATACAAAGTGTTCCATAAAATAGAGTACACATTTAATTCACAAAGTTACCTTGTTGACCTTGTTGTATTCCATAAGTGCCTCCTATTTCATGTTCTCCATGTATTGTTCTTGCCCATATTTCTGTTTCACCAATAAAATGAGCACAATAAAATCAAAAGTTTACTAGCTATAAGTTTGAGGACATTTGATTCATAAAATTTACCTTGTTGAGCTGCATAAGTGCCTCCAATTTCAGGACCTTCATGTATTATTGTTCCCACAGGAAAGTCTGTTTCACCACCAGAGGTAAATAATAAAATTTGAATAATGTTCAACAAGATAGAGTTCTCGTTTAATTAATGAAATTTACCTTGTTGTACTTGTACTTCATCATCGAGTCCAATAATTGGAGGAGTTTGAAGCATTGTTTCCAAGGGTGTGTCGGAGGCCTGACCATGACCAAATTGGTCATATACTGAAACATAGTGCATCGAGGACAACACTTAATTAGAGCACATAACAAATTGTTTTGATTGTTTGATCAAAGTAGTATACGAAATTCGTAAAACATTACAATCTCTTACCATTAGCAAGCAGATTATAACTAGTATCCAAAATATAGTATGTTATTATCTGTATAGATAACAAATTTTCATTGGAGGAAAAGAGAAAAATAATTAAATACGAGTGGAGATAATAATAAAATATATGAAAAAGTGTGAATTTCATTAATGACAACTAAAGTAGAGAGTCATTTTTGCTAGCTATATATAGAAAGTAAACTCCACTCTTTATTTTATTTTTAGAGATAAAGAGTGATATAGAGATGGATTGGAGTTGATTTTTAGAGAATTACTCTTTATAATAAAGAAAACTGTGAATATAAAGAGTGCATTGGAGATGCTCGTCAATGCAATTTACCACCTTGTATACTAGTGCCTCCAATCACCGGTTCTCCATTCATTGTTCTCGCGGGTACTTTAGTTCACCGCAAAATTAAAAGATCGATCAGTTATTGCTACACTTGTTCAATAAGATTGAGTATACATATCTGAACAATTTACCTTGTAGTGTTCCATTAGGGCCTCCAATATTAGAAGCGTCAAGTTGAGTGCAGGAGGCTTGACCCTGACCCCATTGGTGAAAAGCTGAATCAAAACGCATCAAGATACAACACTAGATGAGAGCGCATAACACATTCTTTCAATGTTTAGTCAAAGTAGTTCACAAAATTTGTAAAACATTGGAATCTCTTTCCGTTAGTATGTTAACCCGCCTCCAAATACTAATTTGTTATCATCTGTAAATAAATTTAGCTGTTGTCCATAAGTTTTGACCTTGATCGATTTGATTGTTGGCTGAACCATAATACATCAAGGCATTATACTAAATTAGAGTTCATATGACATTTTCTTGACTGCAAAATGTTGCATGATTCTATAACAAATACAAAGTATTCCATAAAATAGAGTACACATTTGATTCACAAATTTACATTGTTGACCTTGTTGTATTCCATAAGTGCCTCCTATTTCATGTTCTCCATGCATTGTTCTCACCCGTATTTCTGTTTCACCAGTAAAAATGAGCACAACAAAATCAAAAGATTACTAATTATAAGTTTGAGGACATTTGATTCATAAAATTTACCTTGTTGAGCTGCATAAGTGCCTCCAATTTCAGGACCTTCATGTATTATTGTTCCCATAGGAAAGTCTGTTTCACCACCAGAGGTAAATAATAAAATTTGAATAATGTTCAACAAGATAGAGTTCACGTTTAATTAATGAAATTTACCTTGTTGTACTTGTATTTCATCATCGAGTCCAATAATTGGAGGAGTTTGAAGCATAGTTTCTAAGGGTGTGTCGGAGGCCTGACCATGATCAAATTGGTCATATACTGAAACATAATGCATCAAGACACTGAATTAGAGCGCAGAACAAATTGTTTTGATTGTTTGATCAAAGTAGTATACGAAATTCGCAAAACATTACAATCTCTTACCATTAGCAAGCAGATTATAACTAATATCCAAAATATAGTATGTTATTATCTGCAAATTTACCTTGTTGCGTCCCGTGAGTGCCTCCAATATCTAAAACTTCAAGCATTGGTGCCCCCAAAGTATTACCTTGATAGAGCTGATTGTATGCTGAATCATCGTGATATATCAAAAGTCAATGCAAAATTAGAGCTCACAGAACAAAGTGGTAGATCAGTAACTATATTTGTTCATTTTCTACTGTAACTAAGCTGAAAATGCACTCACCGGGGGACACATTCTGCTCCAAAGAGTACTCAATGGGATCCATTTCTTGAAGCAGGATGAAGTTCAGCTTGCTTGGAAGATTCGAGAATGTAAATGGGTATCTCATCAACCTAGAACTAGTGATCATTTATCAGCATCTGGGCGAGGTTCTAGAAAGTTTGGACGATCGCGCGATAATCGACGGGCAGTGGTTTGACCGAGAGAGTTAAAAAAAAATACACAATTAATAATATAATTTTTAATACACGAAAGAATAATATATTAAAATAATAAATAATTATTAATTTTAAAAAAATAAATTTATAATGTAAAACGGATAAAATAATTTATTTATTATTATGAGACGGAAGGAGTAATATTTTCGTTTCACTATTTATATGTTTTTTTTAAATTATAAATTTATTTTTTTAAAAAATAGTAGTTATTTATTATTTTTTATATTATTTTTTAATATATTATTAATTATATTATTAATTAATAATATATAATTTTAAAAATATTATTAATTTTTTTTTAAAAAATAATTATTTTAACTAATTTTTTAAATTTATTTGAAAAGTCAAAGAATTTATATTTATAAGGCCGAAGGAGTAATTAACAATTGCAACCACTGCGTCCAGTTGCGTTTACATTTTGGTGTTGGCAAAACGCTAAGATTGACTTACGAGAGTCATGCTTAATTATTTTCAGAATATATATTTTTTACCGGAATATGATTCCGAAAATTTTATAAGTTTAAACAGAAAGCAATTCTTCCATTAACGGTGACGAGAACATATCCATATAGGTTAATTTGCACTAATATAAACAAGCATGGATCTTATAGTTGATCAAATTATAGTGTAGAAATGGCTAATAATGAGAGTGAAGTGATGAAAAATTTTCAAAGAAAATATGTCCCGTACGTTCTTGTGATTTCAGTTCAAATATTCTACTCATTTCTCTTTTTCCTTTTAGAAATTGCCTACAATCATGGTTTAAACCCTCGAGTCTCTGTTTCTTATCAGTATCTCCTTGGTGGTTTAGTTATGTTTCCCTTTGCATATTTTCTCGAGAGGTAAGTAACAGGCAGTTTTCTTCTTCTTTTTTTATATATAAATTTTTAAGTGATTAGCTTCTTTAATTTGAATTAATTTGTTTTTTTGCATATTAACTTATTTTTTTAATGTAGAAAAGCTAGACTGAAAATGATATTTGTTTTGTTCATATGGAAAATTCTTATCTCGGATTGGTGCATGCCTCCACTCATGCATTAAGTCAATTGATAAGTTGCTTGTGCACAAAGTTCTCACACATTTGTGGTTTTCTGCATCGGCACAAAACATTTGGCGCTAGCACCGAATTTGCTTTATTAGCAAGGGCATGGGTGGGGACATGCACAAAATTGTATGTGCATAAAGTTTTCTGACTATTACAATAATTCAGAAAACTAGTCCACCAATGAGTACTCGAATGCCTCGATCCATAATTAGTAAGGGCCTTGACCACCTTGTTGCATTCTCTGTAAATATGGGATACGTCAACTGACATATGTGTAAGGTGGCTTAAGCATTTGGCCCACTTTAGCCAAGAACACCAAGGCACTTCCAAAGTTCTTCTCTTAAAAAGATAAACAACAAAAATGAAGTCACTCTCGAGCCAAATATTGTTCCATTCGCACTCTGATGCTTTCTTAATAGCAAATATTGCGGCCTTGAGCTCAGTAACAAAGCGAAAGACTCACTTGTAGCAAAAGCTAACACTCCCTTGGAGAAGCCTCTAGTGTTATGGAAAATAACACTTGTACCTGAAGGACTTCGATCACTAAGAGCAAAGCCATCCGTGTTAACTTTGACTCAGTTGGTAAGAGGGGGTCGCCACACCACCAGAATGATCTTAGGCGCTTTCTTGGGAATTCCTGCAATCCCTAAGTTTCAAAAAAAAAATTAGTTCCTCTTGAGTACCATTCATACAACCAATTCCGAAAACATTCGCTTCTTTGATACATTTCCACAGGAGACGCAACCGTGTATAAACATTAACAGGATGATCATTAAAAATAACATTGTTTCCTGCTGTCCAAAAGATCCAGAGAGTACTAGCCACTGCAACATTCCATAGTGCCTTCAATTGAGAGCTCAATTGAGCATTCATGGCCACCAAAATTAATGACCAAATATCATTATCGCACTGCACCCGGATGCCAAAAGGAGAAGAGATAGCTAGCCAAAGTTGTCTACTTATCTAACAAGTCACCGACAGATGATTCATAGATTCACAATCCACTTTGCAGAAAGAGCACTGAGGTGAAAAACTAAATCCTTTCTAGAAAAGTTTATCATCTGTCAAGAGATATTCCAGAAAAGCCTGCCATCCCAAAGTGGATCGAGATGGCGGAATAAATTTCTTCCACATGAATTTGTTTGCTAGGACTAGAGTTGTAAAAATCAAACCGAAATCGACGAACCGAACCGGTCAAAATCGAAACCGAACCGAAATTAGAATCGACCGACCAAAACCGGTGGTTTACGGTTTAGGTTCCGGTTTCACGTTTTTAAAACCGGCGAACCGCCGGTTCAACATGCGGTTTGAACAGGCGGTTCCAACTGCTATTTTCTTTTGATCGGGCTTTGTATATGTTACAGTAAAGCTCCATATCGAACTATTGATGGATTTTAGGTTTCATTTTGTTGTCGGTATTGTATATTCATGTTAAATATTTTACTAATTTCCTTATAAGTTTTGTTTATATTTATTTTGTATATTATTCTACTTTTATATAAAATTACGTTTTAACTTAAATTTTCCTATTTTTAATAATGAATTGAAAACAAACATGTCGGGTAGTATGATTGTTTTACTGAGGCTTGTGCGAGATGAATTGGACTCTCATAGACGGTTCAATTCGTACACCGGTCACGGTCCGACTTTGGGTCGTGACACCCCTGGAAACCGTCGCATATTTAGGTAATTTTCACATAATTAGTGTAAATGCTAGAAACTTACCCTTAAGTTCCCTGCTTGGATGAATCTACTAAATATTATTTTGTGATATTTTGGTGTCAATGGTGTGACATCATGCATAGTTATTTTCTTAAACTTGTAGATCTATTCTTGGTATAAAGCTCTTAATGCTTCAAACAGTGCAGTTATTCGCAGCTCACGTGCTTTGTTGTTTGTTGCATTGAGTGATTCTGCAATGTTTGCAGTCATTGCCTGCCTCATGTTTTCTTTTGAGTACATTGCTTCCCATTTTGCTGGAGTGATTTCATTGAGAAAAATGCCAATGTTTACATGTATTTGATCAAGTTGTTTCATGGTGAAATTTAATCCCTTCTTTGTATATGTTTTTGCTGCTCCAAAAAAGAATTTTTTCAACTGTTCATGATTCCTTCTGTGATTCTTTTTGATGTTATTCAACAAGTGGTAGATGCAGTAGTAGTGTCCAGCCTCTGGGTATACTTTCTCTGCTGCATTTGCTATATTGTCAGGTCGGTTTGATATTATGCACATCCCAGGTCTGTAACCATGTGCTTCCCTGAATCTTCCAAAAAACCACATGTAAGAAGAGTTGTTTTCTGAATCGACAACAACGAATGCTAGTGGAAGTATTTTTCCATATGCATTGTATGTGCATGCAGAGAGTAATGTTTCACCATATGGCCCCTTTAGAAAAGCTCCGCCAACAATAACATGTGGTCTACAATATTTCCACCCTTCAATTGATGCTGAAAATGCGAAAAATGCATATAAGAATGACCTGCAAAATCAGAGTTTTTTTGGTTAAACTATGTGGAGACCAGTGGAGACCTGCAAAATTAGTATTCTTTATGTGTTATTACCATTCTTTTGTGTTATTACCCTTCTTCTGTTATTGTCAGATGTGTGAACGTTCCTGGATTTTTCTTTTTTAGCATGTAGAGGTACACATACAGGTCTTTGTAAGATTATGATGGTTTTTCTAGCACTTTCTCAATTGCTTTTTCCTTGGTCCTTCATGCTTGATTGTATTTGATTGTAATACCATATTTGCTCTGTATTTCTACTTGGATGTTTAACGGTCCATAATATGACTTTGTGTTTACCATTTCATTTTTACTAAACTTGAAAGAAAGGTTGATGTTGCATGTCGTTGCTCTCTTAACCTTACTTCAAGTGGACATGTGCGTTGATCATGAAATTTCCTCACTTTGATTGAATTTGTGTTGGAGACTGATGATGCTTTGAATGTCCAGGCGCAGCTTTCGTCAATGCATCTCACAAAATGGTTTTTGCTACAAGATTTGAACACTTTGTAGTTGAAGTGTTTCACCAAAGCATAGTGGCTAATAACATTTTTAACGCACTGTTTGTTGTTGAAGATTTGTATCCCCCTCTTTATCTGTGTGCACTTTCATATTCATCATCATCATCAACACTGTTAGTCTCACTGTCTTTCTCACTTTCTGAGTGCAGGTTTTCAATACCGTCCTTTGCAATGTTGGTTGTGATTTGCAACATTTCTGAAAGGTAAGACAAGTTGCTTTGTATAGATGTGTCTATTTCCATTAGGTACTTTAGAGGTATCAAATCCCAACCTGTGTCTTCTTGGTTGTTTTTAGCTATTGTGAGGCACACATCTTGGTTGTTTTCAACTCTTGTGAGGCACAAATGATATTTTATCACAGTTACTTCTTGTCTTTTGAGCTCTATGTAGAATGACAGGTTGAAGTCATTTTATATTGGTAATGGTGGGTACTCTTCTTTTATCTTGTACATAATGTTGAGTTTTGTGCAAATGCCTTCCAGATTTAGGTTCTATGAAATAACTTTGCATAATTCTTCAAAGTCAGTTGTGCAAGGCAGAAGTATTCCAGTAACTTTGTAGTCATTGAAATTTCCATTCGCATCCCAAATCCATCTGTATTGTAGTAGTATTTGTATGATTTCCATTATTCCTTTCAATTATTCGTAAAAAATAAATAGGAAAAATAATTATGGAGTCCATGAGATATGCCTTAATTAATACATTGATCCTCGTGTTTTTTTAGTAAGCATGTTAGTCTTTGGAGTGTTTTTTTGTGTGACAGCGTTAATGGAAACACCATTTTATTGAAATGCCCCTTTATTATCCCAAAACACAGTCACATAACATCAAAATCAAAGACTAAACAGATTTCCACCTCTTTCTCTCCCCTCACAACCGCTCATTCTCTCTCTCGCTCGCTCTCGGCTTTCTTCTTCCTCCATCCACCAAACACAACCTCAACACTTCTCTCTCTTCACAGTAACATTCCTCGTTGTTCCCCCTACAACCCCTTCCTCCCTCTCCACCACTCTCCAGGCTCGCCATCTATTAAGAAGAATGAGGAAGCAATTGTTGTTGAGAAGAAGAAGACGTGGAGGCAGATCTGGTTGAGATGAAGTGGGAATGAGGAAGCAGTCATCATTGAGAAGAAGAAGAAAAAGAGGCAGATCTGGTTATGGGTTCTGGGCAGGTGAGGATGGTGGCGGTGAAGAACGAGGCAGGTGAAGAACCCAAATCTTGATTCTCTCTCTGGTGTTGCAATTGGGTGTTTGTGAAGAAAAAGATGTCGTTGAGAAGAAGAAAACGACGAGACAGATCTGTTTGTGAGGTTGTTGCAATTGGGTGTTTGTGAAGATTGAGTCTGTTGGCAATGGCACGAACGACGAGGTTGTGTTTGGTTGAGAAGGCAGGAGTGGAGAAGGTAGGAAGCATGAGTGGCGTTGCCCATGGAGAGATCGGATTTGGCTACAATTGGAGAAACAACGCCCACGGTTTTTGGTTGTTTCGATTACAATTTTGTAAACCAGAAACTTTTGCTAATTTCTGAAATTATGCAACTGAAATAATCTCTTTAGAATAGAAATATAACAACATTAAGAAATGAAATAATCTCTTTAGATCAAATTGAAATTGCTTTGAATATGAAATTGTTGGATTTGCTTAATGTGAATCTGAAATTTTTAAATTTGAGTTTAATCTCTTTAGACTCTGAGACTATTGGAGAGACCCTTGAAACTTCTGAAGAATTTTTTTTGTTTGATTTGATTTTCTTGCGAAAAATCAATTTCTCGTGAATATATCAAAATTATGAAAATTTAATATTTTTAAAATTTGGGTATCCACGTATTTTCATAATTAAAAATTTATTTGACAATTTTTATTTTTAAATTTTTAAATCAAATAAATGTGTGATTTTTCCATATATATAAACCCAAGCCCGGCCTCTCAAAACAACTCTACCTCTCAACTTGTTATTACCATTTCCTTTTCCATCTGCTCACATTGCACCACCATTACTTCCGCCACCACTAGCTCTAAGCAGCGATCGATTGGCTACAGAAAGAAGTGTTGATAAACCTAGCTTTTGTGTCGATTGAGTTCTTACTCTATGGTACTTGGTCACTTTCTCCATTCTTCGATCTAATGCATACATTTTGTAGATTTTTTTTTGTTGATTTGCTTCGTTTGTTTTATTTTTAAATACTTTACTTGTAATGTTTAACGAGACGAGTTTCAGAAGTGAAAACATGTAATGATTGAGCTTTGATTGTGGGTTTTTATTGGAAGAATGGATTATTGATATTTTGGGGATGTTGCTCTAAAAACTAGTCTTTTAGGCCATCTTCAATCCAAAATTTTATTTTTAACTCTAAAATTCTAAAAATACAGTAGTTACAGTAAAATCATCTCCAACCCATAACTCTATTTCCAACTCTAAAAAAGAATATTCTTTAAATAATCTCTAAATATTCTTTCTAACTCCATTTTCTATCATTATTTTTTTACAAGTTAAACTTAAAATTAATTCTTTTTCATCATTTGTTAAATAAGATTAATTGTAA
>CAODLS012100570.1:0-14440 GCA_948243855.1 Flueggea neowawraea
TTCCCCCAGGCTATCCATTCAACCCAACATGATCAGAAGTTTATCTGGAATCATTAGTTTGATTTACACTTTGAGTTTCAAATTGTACTTTTAGAGATTTACTTACCAAACCTTCATCTTAAGAGGTTTTGATTCAAAACATACACCTACAAGTAGACTAGAATACACTTCCACAAGCATGCATAGAAGGTTTTGTTTCTTGCTGAGTTTATTCATACTAAAGTTGGAGAACAGATGGAGCTTAAGAATACGATCCCCCAGTTCATTCCATCAAGATTTTTTTATTTAATTAATATAAATTCGAAGTAATTAACAAAACAGAAGCATAATCCTGGCTTTTAATCCACAAAATAATCATTTACATTTGGAAGAATAAGTTTGACACACCCAAGGAGTTCCCTTTTACAATTATAGCTGGACTTTAAGCTGATATTCAAATGCAGCTGGAAACCTTTCAATGAAGAACAACAGAATATGCAGACAGAAATTGTCTCAAAAAACTAGAGAAAAAGAAATACATTACTCAACACTCTAGGCCTACCTGAGTTCCAGCTAGCTCCTCCCTGCTCCCCCTAGCCAAAAGATCGTCAACAGCCTTCTCTGAATCAAATGTAATAAATCCAAAGCCACGAGAACGATTTGTGGAGTGATCCCGCATAATCTGGTGCCCTGTGACCTCTCCAAACTGCTTAAAGAACTTCTCAAATTCATCGGTTCATCACCATGAAAGGATAAATGCATGCACAGTGAAAGAAATATTCCAGTAAACAAAGGGGCAATAAAAGAAGACCAATAGAAAACCAATTACCTTCGGTGACCACTGCAGGAATTCCACCTATAAAAATCTTTCTCGTCTTGAAATCCTTGGACCCGGCTGCTCCCTTTGGTATCGTCCGCTTAATTTCCACCTAAAATACATACAAAAGCCCTAAAAAAGATAAACTAACCAAACATGGATAACAAACTAAACCTCTGATATTGCACCCTACTTAAAACCCTACTTGCTTCCCATTAATAATATGGGTATCCTGAATGACTTGATCAACAACCGAAGGATCAGCATAGGTCACAAACCCAAATCCGCGAGGCTGCCCCGTTTTTCTATCCTTCATTATCACAGAATCCGTAATTTCCCCATATTTACCGAGATGCTTGATAAATTGTGCTGCAATAAACATACACAACCAAATTTAAAATTAATATAAAAAAGGAACACTACCAATCAATTATAAGTTACTAACGGATTGAACAAACTAACCAATAGTGGTTTCCCTTGCAAGACCCCAATGAAGATTTTTCTGCACATAAAAATGCGTAAATAATTGCAACAATGCAAGTAAAGCATAAAACCCTCCTCCTAATATCTCTAATTCTTATTTTCTGAGAACCAAATTCAGCTTTAATCCACCACAAATTCACAAAAAGCTAAGAATGTTCAAAAATCTAAAAAACGAGGGAATATTCAATTTACCCAGGACTGGCTCCATCGCCTGTGTGAGATTGGGACTTGTCGTCATCTATTTCACGGTGGTGGTGATGGTTATAGTCGGCGGATGGGCCGTCGTCGGTCCCGTCGTCATGGATGGGTTCGTTGTCTTGAGGATCCATTAGGGTTCGAGATTTTAGTGGACGTTAGAAACCTTTCTGATTTTGAATGGTGAAGATGAAGCGAACGTAAGCCTTAGAAAAGAAGGTTGGGTCCGATAGAGTTTTGTTTTCCCCCGAGCCAAAAAGTGCTTAGTCCTCCTATATTCAAAACCTCCCCGTTAAGTCCCTGAGCTTTGAATTTTTTAATCAACTTGGTCCTTCCTCTCGTCAACAGCTAGAGTTACACAAATTACAGGCTAATGTCACCTATATATTACTTTATTCAAAAGAAAAAAAAAGTAATAACATTATCTTTTCAAGATTTTTTTTTAAAAAATTAACCTGTGAAGATAATTGCTCTTTAGACTGGCAATGCATAAATAAGAAGTGTATTTTTCTTTTCCTACAGTTCTTACCTACCAAGGTTATTTTTTAAAACAATCTAGAAACATAATAAGGGCGTTTAATTAACTTGAACTATTGCCATGTTAATTAACAATAAGATTGAATTTTCGATTAAGATTAATAAGATTAACTCAATGTATTCACCATAATATTACAAAATCGTCCTCGTGATTCTTTTACTGTACAACAGGACATAAACATGGCAGCAATCAGATCACTCTAAATCATGGCATTGGCCTGGAGCTGGAAGTATCTCCAGCGACACAAAAATGGAGGAGGACCTAGTAAGTATTCTGAGGATTAAACCTCCTCCTAGCTTCCCGCCTGTAAAATGGAGTTTCATCAATCGTCCTCCTGACATATTCTACAAAAGGCTGAGGTGTTCGAGGAGACCCTTCTGACAACGCAGAGCTCATTGTGGCTGCGGCCGGGCGCTCTGGAGTCGGAGGTGCAGCGACATTCTGCGAGGCAGGGAAGGTAGACAGCCGGGACGAATCAGTTCTCTCGCTAGACATCTGGATAAGCAGCAGTGCAAGTCCACCCATTAGAGCTATTACAACTGTTATCATCCAATACATGGTGACATTAGGTTTCGACGCTAAAGATTCATAACTGACGTCGATTTCCTCTGTCTGACCTGTAATGCAGGAAAAAGGAAACAGGTAACTATGATTGTCAGCAATCTAAATGTTCAAGTATGCAAGGTTGAGGAGCTTACCAGTGGCTGGAAGTCGGAATGTGATTTTGTCCTGCAATCTCTGAGATCTTAACATTTTGACCTTAAGAAATTTATGACGACATCAGTCTCAACGATAAATGAAAGTTCATGAATGTTGCTAAATACTTGAGTCCTCCGATAAAATCATCTCAATCAGTTAATTCTATTCACCATAGTCTTGAAAGAGTACTAGAGATGGATTTTATTGCACATTTCAGCTTATATGTTTATATATATTGGAAAACATAAATTTATTCCATGATAAGCCGCTGTCTCTAATCTAACACAAATTAGAGCAAAGTTACTTCAAACAAAAATAACTCACCTCGTACTGTGCCCGTCCAGCAATTCCAGACTCTTCTTCATGAACAAGGCTGACATTTAGCAAATTCAAAGGCTGGCTTTTCCAATAGATCTCAACATCTACAATCAGAACATAAAGATAATATCAGCGCCCCAAAATTAAAAAAACCGACTTGGATGAGTTGAAACTTCAGATATTTTCTTTTTGTAATTTTATATCAGTAAATACATAAATGCACCTCTTTTGCAAAAATGGCTAATGGATGTACGCATATCATCAAATAATTGAAACGCTAGAATAGAACTTGCATTGAAGGCATTTGTTGAGTGCTCTAGCATAAACACCAATTTTCAGGTATTGCAAAAACTGCATGCACCAGTACAAGTCTTTTGACTATGACACTCAATATGCCTCAACCCAAATGTATACAATTTCCAGGGCATTTCCCTAATATTTGCAATGGATTACCATTTCGATTCCAAGTTGTGAAAGATTACCGCCAAAAGATAAAATTGACCAGCAAATAGAGAGAACAAAGAAGAGGGAGGAAAAAAGAAACTTAAGAGAAGGGATGTCGATATACTTGTATTGCCCAATATGGTTATGAAAGTTTTGTTACGTTCTGGTCTCAGATTCAGTCGCATTGAACTCTGCAAAAGAAAAATATAGTTTTAATCACAATATACCAAAAGAGCTTTGGTTTTCATCATCTGATTTTGAATTAATGGTATCGACTAGAAGAAAATTCATGCTAAATCATAACACTCAAATAAGTGCATGGATTTGGGCAAGCATGCTGTCTCCAAATGCTAACAAAGTGACATAGGCACATCCACAACGAAAAGGAGCCACTGTACCTTGTTGGACCAAACACAGGCAAACTGCATAAAAAAGAAATACATTTTCCCTCAAAGTAGGCAATCAAATTACCTTGTCCATCTCCAATATTGAAAATCCTCCAATTAAAGTTGCAGATGCTGATCCAGAAATATGGTTAGCTTCTCTGAGTGAAACAGAGATAGTAACAGGTATATCTTGTCTTCTGTCCCTTGACTTGAGAGCTGAATTAACCAGATGCTCGGGTGAGAATGGGAAGAAAATGCAATAAGCAGTACCGGTTTCATGATCCACTTGTGCCTTGGCATAGCTTCAGACAGGGAAAAAAGCAATATAACAGCGTGAAATCTTTAAATTAACTAAATTATGAAATTGAAAGGAGTCCAAAACACACCCAACAGATGGAGGATCAACCTTACAGTCATATGATACTCCCGGTTAACTGTTCAACCAACAAAACAATGAGATTTCACTTGTGGTCGTGTATATGCATGAATATATGCAGGAGTACAACAACGAAAGACAAACTTCAATCCAATAACTACCTAGAAATGCATTCTCCAAAAAATATGAGGATTTGTGAGAAAAATAGAGAGAGAAAAATGAGATGTAGAATTAAGTAATGGACTACTGTGCTTATTTTTGTCAATTTCAGAGATGTTGAATTGTTTAAGAAACAGTGATCGACTATAAACTTGTTTCAAGAAGTTTTTTTCTCATCATCCTAAAAATGTGATTGATTTAAAACAAACTCTGATTGACCATTAACCTTCAAGTGCCCAATTGTGACACAAAACAGAACCAAATCATAACTAAGAAGCTGGAATTGATTTTTTAGGTTGCAACTGCAAATAGTACAAGATTTTATTTCCTTTAGCAATGTGATCAAAGCCAAGAGATATAAATCTTTGTAGTTCAACAGAAACGCTGAAAAATCTGGAATTTACAAACCTCAACTGAACAATAAAACCATAGCCTTCTGTTGGGTAAGGGGCATTTCTCATAACCACTTCTGGAGCATCCACAGAGATAACATCTCCAGATACCACCACAACTTCCGTTTGCAATTTCATAGTTGGAGATTTGAAAAATACTGCTCAGAAGTTAGAAATTCCAATTGTAAGAGACGATGCATTCATTTATTCACAGCAGAAGAAGTATAGAAGCATCCAATATCATTAAAAAAAGATATAACTAGTACCCCGTGCTGAACCTATCCCAACTGCTTTAGCTTTTCCAGTTGACATATCCACACGTATGATGCTTTCATTGGCGCTATACCAGCGACCAGTAACTTCACCATTAATGCCTGCCACATAAAGGGACATATGTAATGATCAATAACACCGGAGAAGAACTAGTTATTAAAAAAACAAAACAATGGAGAACTGAGAAAAAAAACAATGATTTTGCACATTTATAGCGAACAAAAATGGAATTTCAGTATGATCTGTAAGCTTACCTTTCAGAAGGAAGTTAAAAGAACTTCCTTGACGGAGGACAGGGTTATGTGGATATACATGGGGACCAACTGAAACCTATAGAGATAAAAGATTTAAAAAGCTTAGGTCGACCAAATTTGTTAATCCAACCACTTGATGAAAGAGCAATTAAGATATCAGGCACATTTTCAACAAATCATCAATTAGCCTCAAGCAACCTAAGTATATGTGGGTTAATGCAGCCATTCAGCATATAGAATTGACAAATGATCCGAGAAAATGCAAGCTGTGATTAACTATCCTGTAAATGGGTCCTGTGGCTTGTTATTATAAGCATTTTTTTTTATCATGTTATTTATAAGCTTCTTTTGTAAAAGAAAGAAAAAGTCTAAACTGTGAAACTATATAGTAAAAGAGTATAGGTTCATGTTTTTTATACATATATGTAAATTACTTTATGACAACGAGCAATTTACAACACAGTGAAGCACATCAGCCTATCAATGAAGCAACTCTATAAGAAAATCCATCCTCTTTGTCCACCTACCTTTGTCCCCACCAGAATACAATACAGTCTACTTTTGGTATCTACTGGTCCAGTACAAAATAAAATGCATGAATATCAACCATAGCTGCATTACAACACAGCCAACTACTTCCCAATACAGATAGTTGTGATCATTAAGAAAAATCAAATAATTACCAGAACATAGTCAGACTTATGTGGATTGTTGTTGAGTGACACCCGCACAAGAGCATTACCGTGTCGCAAGGCCTTCAGTCAAAAATTAGAATCAGAACAAAAAGCAGGGATTAGTATATGGCTGTCAGATTTTCAAAGCAGACAGACTAAAGTTCTTCCTTCCTATATGAAGGTTGCAATCCTACAAAACCGATTTGCATGGTCAAAATAAGAAATAAATAATGTAAAATAGCAAATGGTCCACGCCAAGTTCGCTCCTTTTCAGATTGTCGAAATGTGTAATTCGGAATCAAAAAGCTTTGCTAGATTTATCAGCAGACCTTCAAATGAATATTTGCAACACCAACATATCTTGCATCATCGATCAGAACGATATCATGGAAGTTAGATTCAGCATGATATGGGGCAACGTTAAGTGCTTCATAGAATGGATTCTCTAGTACAATTAAGAATCATAATAGAAATTGTAAGGAGACATAGACAGAGGAATAAATTGTCAAGACACTCATCTTTATATTTAATAACAAAAACTCATATATCTACCTAGGGCATCAAAATAACTTATGGGAAGATCAAGCTCAGCACCAACCGCCATATAAATTACATGGAAAGGAAATTCTTTATTCCTTATTCTTATTTGAGCCACCTGACACAAATAAAAATTACCCAAATTGTCAGTTCATAAGGCTTTTGACAAAAGTTTGATTAGAAGGTAAATGCAAACATCAATGCGGATAAGAACAAAAATCCAGGATAAAGCAAATTTCAAAAAGTACAGTCACAATGACTAGTATTATGAATTTCTTAAATACAAGAGTTTCTCCATTAGCGAGAGAAAATTACATAATCAGACAATAAGCTTGTGACTGAAAATAATTGCCACTTCCAAGGAATGCCAGGCGAAGGTGCATTACAAGATAAGTAGACACAAATTTCTGAAGAGTTTTTCAGGGCAAAGTTTAAGAAACTCCAATAGTATGGTAAAAAAAATTAAACGTATTAAATATCAAATGCACCCTGCCATTTTATTCAAATAGCCTTCCTTCCAAGGGCTTCCACTTTTATAATACTGTAGACCAACATTTTTATGGACACCCCAAAGCAAGAATGTGCATCCTATGTAACACTTTAGCAACATTGAAGACAAGATTCAAACATGCATAATTTAATTCGTATTAATCACACACAAAAAACTGTGTTGCAACTAGCAGTGATGAAAAAGAAATATTAGTACCTCAGCAACCCTGACACAAGAAGCAATCTCTATCTTTCCTGTGGTTCGATCTTTTGCCTGTATACATGCAACACTGTTACTCTCTGTTGTTTTTATTTGATCTCCTTCTATAGAAATTGAATCCTTCTGCCAAGGTTCATTCTTTTCACTGCAACTTCTTAATATTGAACAAATAATTGCTCCTTTGCGACTATGACTATCCAAGTGACTGTGTGAATCGGATGCTGAAGCCAACAGACCAGATGTAGTATAATAGGGAGGAAGAACCCATGTTATTGGAACTCCAAGAGCAAGAGGGAGATCAGGCACAACCGATAGCGAGAGATATGCATCATACTTTCTTGACTTCGAGTATGAAATGGACACAAAATCACAGGAGAATGTAACTGAGACATTGGTTTTGCCTGCAGATCTAAATTCCAGCAAAAAATGGTCATGAAACATTAGCTTTAGTGGTTGATGATGAAGCAGATATTTGAATGTGCAGGAGAGAAAAATAAGAAATTATCATGACGACAAAATCCTCATTCAAAACCAGCATTCACATGAAGCTACTGAAGAGCTTATAACATGTGAAAGGTTTGACAAACCTGAAGTCCTAGGCAAGACCAATGGGATCTTGACATAGTATTTTGATTGAATTGACCAAGTGTTGTTTCAATAGGCTAAGACAGCCACATTGTCTACATGTAAAGAGACAAGGACTGTTCAAATAGACACTCTTATTCAGTCATGTAAATCTTCCATCTTATAGGCAAAGAATTGAAGCCAAAAAAGACTTGCTCAAACTTCACGGAGCTAAAAGCAGCTAAATGAAACGGCATCTATAAACCAATAGTGACAAAATTATCGCGCACAGTTTGCAAGATTTAAAAAAGCAAAAAGATTGAATAACATAATTCAATGGTGATTTATAAGTTCCATATTCAAATGACTAACATAATTCAAAGTGGTGCATACCTGCTGTATAATACTTTAATAAAACCAGGTTCTCTCTTATCATCTGAGGGAAACAAGTTCTTCTCACCATGTAAATTTTCAGCTATCAAGAAACTCAACACCTATATCCAATCAGAAAACACATTACTATCTATAGGTAAGCAAGTGAAATAAATCTGAGGGAATATGATTTCGAAGGCACTCATTCTAACCTTTTCATCATCTATAGTCCACTTGTACCATTTGCAAAGATTATAGAACGAAAATAGATCACCCTGCCAATCAAACAGAGCAATTTAACATTCCAAAAGCAGTATATAAACTTCCAAAATAACTATTTTCTCAATTTAACATTCCAAAAGCAGTATATAAACTTTCAAAAGAATTATTTTCTCACCTCAGGAAATGAAGGATATATTGACATCTCTCGGTCTATATCGAGCTGTTCACTTTGTACTTTCAACTTTGCTGACAAAGGAACACCTACTTTAACAATTCCATACGCTTGACAAATGACAACATCTCCATTCCCATAGACCTTGGAAACAATTGTCTGATATAAGAAGCACATGCATGAAACCAATTAAAGAGTGAGAATATTCTTCAATTGACAATTAAATGAACAGGCAGTGGAAAAGATCTGACAGTACATTTGACAGGTCCAGAAAAGCATACAAAATCTAACCTGATCCTGGCGGATGAGTATTTATAAAAGGAAGAAAAGAACTAACTCTAGGAAATGTCCATTCCCAAAATCCAACAACTAAATTTAAAAAAAAATGAAGACAAAAATGGGGTCAACGAATATAACCTAATGTAATCAAGAAACCAGAAAAAAAAAAAAAAGACAACTAAAAGAGAGTGTTCTCTGCCTGCATATGGGTTCAGGGAAGAACAAGAAGAACATAATAAAATAATGAACCATGTGGTACACTTGATTACTTAAATTGATAATCAGAGAGAGAGAGAGTATTCAAAAGGGAAAAAGAATACTAGAAAGAATCCATAAATTATCAATCTCAGGCAAAACTTCAAGCAAGCAGCCAATGATGAGAGGATTCAGAAATATCTCCATTTCTGGGCAAAAGAAAGAAGACAAAAAGAAACGTGCATCCAAGAGACATGCAGCAACTGGCTGGTTAAGCTATAGGTTTTAGTTGCATAAGAAGTTTAGAATTCTATTGGTAACAAGGGGTCTACATTGGCAACAAGCAACCTACAAGGTCAGGCGCACAGAAGATTTTTCTAAAAATAAAAACTCAACTGAGCCCAATAAGTCATAGTTCAATATGTTCTAAATCACCATGCACAAAATTTTCTACAAGGTTTCTACAGGAGTTAACCATTTCTTACAGTATTTCCAGGTGAAATTGCAGACAGCCTTCCTGAAGATCTCTCAACTGTTGCGATTTTATCATTGAGAGAAGTATACTCGACATATACTCTGACTGTGGGGCCTCCTTTTGCTGTAACCTGAGCATGGAGGCATGTCAACATGATAAAATATATATTATGGAACCTCACAAATAGACTAGGGCCCTAGGGACATGATCAGTACACTAATCAGCCTTGGAATACATTAAGATATCACAAACATCCTGTTGGAGATATGCAAGTCATACAAACATCAATCTTACACCAAAAACCCTACAGCCACCACAAACGCGTGAAGTGTACATATTTATATATGACAAACTATATAAAAAATGCTGACGAATACTTGGGAATTTATCTGCATATGTCAACAGATAATACATAAAAAACAATGTATCAACATGAAACATTTAAAAGAATCACAAGCACAAGGACAAAAAAAATAAAGCACAAAATAGCTGGTCTGTCACCCTGCCTAATCTAATGAGACAGCACACACCAAGAAATCTAAGTCAGAGTTTGAAAAGCCAGTGAAGAAAATAAAGCTATGATTTGGAATTAGGAAATACCAAAATTGGCCACTTTAATTTCGCCACATTTTGAACTTAAAGATATACAAAAAATGAGAAGAAGGGCATGAGATACTACATCATACCATGTAAGATGCACCTGGTACCAAGAAAATATCATGTGGGTGAATTCTCATTGGTGCATAGACTTCTACCTTCATTGGTTGACTCAATATTTCATGACCAGATTGTTGTCTAGTACTGACCTGATTTCAAGAGCTGTAAGTAAACTAAATAGGACAACATACATAGAAGAAAAACCAAAAAAAAAAGTGAAAATGTCTGTACAAATATTTCTTGGCAGGAGGGCTCACAGAACAAACTTACATAAAAAGATGTGATGCCTAAAATTTTCCCAACAATTTTAAAGTTAAGCACATTAACAGGCCCAGTACCAAGAATTGGCACGTTATCTTCATCTACAAATCCAACTATGTCATCCTCAATGTGGACGAGAATCTTCATGTAAGCAAGCTGCACCACAGATTTAGCATTTAAGTTCTCGGAATTCTAGAACAGTTGAGGTTTTGGACACCTAAGGATACCATAAATACAAAAATAAGAGAGAGCAACCGAGCAAGTAGGTAAATAAAATTTTAAAAAAAATCTCTGCTTCAAGTTTTCAACATGCATGGTGATAGAAATATCAAATATATCTCGGAACATCAAGACTATAGTCACATACAAACAACAGAAAGCATAATATACAAACAAGTAGCTCAGAGTAGCACAACAACTCAGACCTGAATAGAAGTAGAAGTATTTCCATCATTTGTTCCGGCAACTACATCAATGAAGTGTGATTCTCCTTCCTGAAAAAATCAAGATAAAATAACAAATATCTTCTGCAAATGAACTGGACTCCAAGATATTTCAAACTAACCATAAGGCTTATTTCCTCTCCAGAGACAATCTTAATCCAGTCCACATCAGCTACTTGGACCTGTAAATAACCAGGCTCCATAAGAAACGACGCTAAGAATATACTGGCGAAATTCTTGAATATCAGATACACAGAGGAAACAAGGAAGCAGCCTTGAGTTACAAACTCGGACAGCATTATTGATCACATCAAATTTGAAATGCTTAATACGGATACTGCATGCAACATAATAAAAATTACTTTCCCATTTCTGCACAAGTAAAAATTCTCATTTCAAAGACTAGAACTTCCACAACTCAGTGATAAATATGCACCTTTATTCTTGCATTCAATGAGCGCTGTAATAACAATGTTTGATAATTGATCAAGTCAGAATTAAATGAAGAAAAAAAGATATAATGGGAGATGACACTATGCATTCCTAACTAAAATCATATAATGATGACACTGTGCGTTCAAGAAAAATAAAAAGCAGGATGGCCAGGTACGATCACACTGCAATTCTGTTGCATTATAATATCCAAGTCTTGCACCTTCTTTATCAAATCAAAATTCAACAGATATGATAACATTTCTGAGGAAAGAATATCAAGAATGCTTCAACAGATTAGACACAATTAGATAGTTTTCTTCACTGTTTTTTATTGACAAAAATGAAAGAAGAGAGCCAAAAAGATTGTGTGTTCATGAAAGATGCAAATTTCTAGCTTCAAATAACTCCATCAAAGAATTAGTATGGAAACTTATCATATATCACCAATTACACATTAGATAAGCAAAAGTAGTCCCATTGCATCTCCTTAAAAAAGAATCTCCGAAATGGAAAACAATAACTCATAACAATAGTAAGAACTTTTTTTTTTGGTCATTTTAGTCAATTAGCGCTGTTGTTATTGAGCAAGGGAATGAACCCTCTACCTCACATCCCAAGGGCAATCTTCATTACCACTTGAACCACAGCCTCTTTAGTAAAGCTAGGTCAACATGTCAAATTGAAGATGTGGGCAATAATTCTCTTGTGAGCATAAGTATGTGAGGCTCTATTGTTCATCCACCCCACATCCAAAGTTTAATTCTCCCTTGCAAACACACAATGGTGCAAAGGATCTCCCCTTCCCCCGTACCATTAACCACTGTTGGGAGGGCAAAAAAGAATGCAATAGAGGCAATTCATCAAATAAACAACCAAAAAGAAGAAAGTCATACCACAGCAGAAGCTGCAACCGGAGGAGTAAGACCGACATCATAAACTGTCACAATAGCAGTTCCCAATCCTTTGGGAGAGAGCGTCAGTTGGGAGCATTGTAGAGGTCCTGGGGTTGGTTGACCTCTACCACCTGGGAATCATTTGTAGCAACTTCCAAGAAACAACTGCCCCCGGTAACTGACATATTCACCTGAACAGCAGAAATAACTTTTTTGTAAAGTCCCAAATCTCAGAAATCTGCACATTATTAGAATAGCATCCAGCAACAAGAAGACCATATATAGACCAGCCAATGTTGGGCCTTCAATATGATATATCTAGTATTCAATAACCTAAAACCATAATTTTTATATGGTTAAAGCTGGGAGAAAAAAATAGCTCAAACAGATTCCATATTCATATTATCACAATGATTAGCCATAAAGCATGATTATGATATGAGAAAAGATACACTACCAAGTACATTCTTATTTCTCAAAATGTTTCTTCCTTTCACATTTCCCTCTAGTGTACATGCAACAAGAACTGGTCAAAGGAGGAGAGCTAGGAAAGAAGAGTTGAGAAATATTGCAAAGGAAATATAATTATTTTCATTTCCATTTTATTATCTCAGAGACTTAGCAATTATGTTACTTGCACGCATCACCCACAGACAACACTTGCATACAAAATACCAAGTCACCATGTCACTTTCCATTTCTTCAAGTTATCAAAATCACATTCTTGTAAGAAGTACATATCCTTGAAAATTTTTATATCATTGATTTCACCATATTGGAGCCTACTTTTCATTTCAAGCTTAAAAGTTTAACAAATTAGAATAGGAAAATGGACAACAGTATAATGAACAGGCCCACTACCAAGAGGAGAACAGAGTATGGAAACAGAAATTTTTGACAAGGCTTCTTTAGGATTTCAGATCAATTCATGCAAATTCAACACTATTTAATCACGCTGGGATTTAACCTACCTTGGCATTGGAATTGAAATATAACAAGTTGAACTCTGGCAATACTCTCAGAGCAGAAACAACCTGCACATTTGAGCAAAAAATATAATGATAACACCACTAATAGTATATCTGCAAAATAAAGACAATTAAAAAAATCACACCTATAAATGTCTGAATATTCTCCGAACTTCGCAAAAATCAATCTTGCAAAGAAATGAAGAACAAAGGAGCCCAGAACATAAATTTTATAGCTACCTGTAAATAATTTAATCACAATAGCATACCTGTAAACGTATAGCATCTGTAAGATTGTCCTCTGAACTCTGCCGTTGATCAGAATGATAACCGCCAATACCATCAAATCCAATGACTGAGGCATGAACAATGCACTGAGTGAAAAATGCAAACCACCTCAGCTTATGTATCAAAAGAAAAAATCATATCTACCAGAGAAGAAGTTGATTCTCCTGTAGAGAGGATTGTTAACTGACGGTAATTAAGAAAGTATTTAAGGAACCCACGAAATATAAAATTCACTAGAAATAAAACATTAATGTCTACCATATTTTCTTTTGACCAGTTAAAAATAATATATACTCCAGAAACGTAAAATTCTCTAGTAAGTAAAACTAAGAGCCTGTTTATATATGTCTTGTGTTAAAGGCAAATGGAGAAAATTTTCTGCTGCAGTAATACCCATCTACGCTATCTATAGAGAAAAATGCCAAGTATTAAGAAGATAAGCATCGTCACTGAAAGTAAAAAGGAAAAGAAGGATCTTTGGCATAACCTGTCCAGACATATTTTGCAGTAGCAAAAACCTCTCCCAATTAGATTTAGAACTCTTCAGCTCATACGTATCATCCCAGTACGCGAGCCCATCACAACCGCTCAATTCCCACTTTAAGGGAAGAGAAGATGAGTTCGCAAAAGCTTCTCCTGAGGAAGCAATACCAACAGCAGCTATTCTAGCAGTGCGACCATTTGCCACCGTCACAGGAGTGACTCAAATTTTTCCAGCGCTACGGTCAGCTAAACCCACCATCCTTATCACATCAAGTTTGTTTACTGGAGATGTTATGAATCAATCAGTAGCAAGAATAATATCGTCATGAAATAATTTTTGTTACACTCATGTAAAGGTTAAACAGCCTACCAGGCTCATCAACTATTAGCGCAATTGACGAAGGAAAGCTGCATACAGAAAACAATGGAATTTCTGCCACTGCAGGCAAGGGATGGCCATCCCCAACCAAATTCCCACGTTTGAAAACTACATGCTGATT
>CAODLS012100730.1:0-18937 GCA_948243855.1 Flueggea neowawraea
GCTCTACAAACTCAACTAAGGCATCCTCGGAAAAATTCTCCAACATCTGCCAATGTCTTCGGGCAACTGGGCAATCCCTAAAAGCGTGTAGAATGGTTTCAACACTATAGTGGCAACGGGTACAAATGGACAAAAGAGTAAGATATCTTATCATACGTTGCAAATTTGTACATAGCCGACCATGTAAAGCAAGCCACAAACATGTCTTAGCTCTAATGGGCCCTTTCCATTTCCATATAATTTTCCAATCAACATCCTGCAAAATAGGTAAAGACAAACCAGCAGCTTCCTGAAGAATATAAATAGTAGAGGCTAAAGTGAAATTACCCGAGCTAGAGGGTTTCCAAACCAGTAAATAGGGGGGGCCTTCCTGAATAGGTAGATGAAGAGATAGCACAATGTCAACATGTCTTTAGGTAACACTATTAACAGAAAATCCCTGTTATATAAACCAGAGGAATAAAACTCTGCAACAGACATAGAGAGATGCTCTCAAAGAATAGGCTAAAGAGTAAGATTAATGAGAGGTCCAACCGACTCAACCCAGTAATCTCTCCAAAAGTTAGTAGCAAGACCATTACCAATATAATTCATCCTATTAAGAGTGAGAGTATCATTCTGTTTCAAAATCCCAGCCCAAAGGGGGGATAGGTTATAATGGCGAGATTTCTCAAGAACAAAAACATTACCCTGAATATATTTAGAAATAATAATTCCAGCCCATAGGACATTAGGGGAGGATAGCATACGCCAACCGAGTTTTACCATGAAATCTTGGTTAAGAAGTTGAGTTGGTTTGATCCCCAAACCACCAAGGCTCTTTGGGCGGCAAACCATAGACCAATTAACATGATGAAGCTTCCTAGTAGAGTTAGTATGGCCTCACAAAAATTTCTGAACTACTTTATCAATATCCTCACAAAGTCCCACTGGCAAGACTGTAGTTTGCATTGCATACATAGGTATAGAGGAAAGAACAGAATGAATAAGAGTAACATGCCCAACAAAACTCAATTTTTTAGTCGACCAACCATTTAAACGTTGATTAACTTTGTCCAACAAATAAGCATAAGTCCCTTTAGAAATTTTACCTTGAAGGATAGGAACTCCAAGGTATTTTTTCCCTAGCGACGAAACCCTCTCAAAATGGCATTAAGCAGAAATTTGAGAAGTAAGATTTGTTGAAACATTCTTAGAGAAATAAACTTTTGTCTTTTCAAGGCTCACCTTTTCCCCATAGGCATTACAGAAAGCATCAAGGCAATGAAGAATAACATCAATTTGTGATATGGAACATTCACTAAAAAGAACCTAATCATCAACAAAGAATAAGTGTGAGAGAGGAGGAGTCGTATGGCTAAGAAGGATCGGCTTCCAATTTCCCCTGTAAACAACATCTTTGATAATATGAGAGAGTCTGTCCATGCAAATAACAAAAATATAGGGAGACAGAGGATCTCCCTGACGAATACCTCTAGAAGGCCTAAATTCATCAGTATGTTCACCATTCCAAAGGACTTTCATATGAGCAGAAGTAATGCAATCCATAATAACATGAATAAAGTCAAGAGGAAAGTTAGCCAAAACTAAGGAATCATAAATAAAGTACCACCTGATACGGTCATAAGCCTTTTCTAAATCAACCTTCACAGCCATCAAACCCTTCTTCCCAGATTTAGTTCTCATCGAATGAATGGTTTCATGCACAATGACAATATTATCCACAATTTGCCTTCCTGGAACGAAACTAGTTTGCTCCTCAGCAATAAGCTTAGGAAGAAACTCTTTGATCCTGTTCACCAAAACTTTAGAGAAGTTTTTATAAGAAGCATTACACAAACTTATAGGCCTAAAATGAGTAATAAGACTGGGTTAAAGCACCTTTGGAATAAGAGAATAAGAGTGTGGTTAATCCGCTCAATAGAAGAAAAACTTTGAAAAACCTGATGCAAAAGATTGGTAAAGGAATATTTAACAATGTTCCATTGTTGTTGTAGGACAATAGGTTGAACACCATCTGGCCCAGGAGTTTTCAAAGAACCCAGATAAAAAAGAGTCAAGTGAATTTCCTCCTCAGAAGGTAATTTCAAAAATTTATTCCAATCTGTCGACGGCACAATATCGAAGCCTGTGACCGAGTTCAAAGGTTCATAGCTTCCTTCTTCAGTATAGAGAGTGTGAAAGAAAGAGGCAGCAAGACTTTGAATAGCCTCTTCGTTAGTGATAATATTATCATGGCCTTCTAAAAGAGATAGAGTGTGGCTTCTCCCCTTATTCAAAACAGCACAAGTATGGAAATAACTAGTGTTTTGGTCCCCCAGAGCAATCCACACATCCTGAGACTTTTGCTTCCAAAAACACTCTTCTTGAAGAAGAATAAACTCAAGCTCTTTACGAAGAGTTTTGTCCAGATCAGTTAAAAAGGTTTTATGACGAGTCTCAAGCGATCGTTGAATACCTGCCAGACGATTAAGTAATCTTCGTTTTTTGGTGAAAATATTACCAAAAACATTTTTGTTCCAATGCTATAAATGAGAAGTCATATTACCCAATGTCATATCAAAAGAGGTGTCATGATCCCACTTGTTGGCAAAAAAGTTAGCAAAGCGAGAATTAGCAAGCCAAGCTGCTTGAAATCTAAAAGGTCGTTGTCTACATGGACTGTTAGACTCAGAACCAAAGTGAAGAAGAAAAGGCATATGATCATATCTCAAATAAGGCAAGTGTTCCACATAGGAGTTGTCAAATTCCAACTTCCAACTAGTATTACTTAAAACCCAATCTAGCTTTTCAAGGAATCCATTACACTTCCAAGTGAAAAGCCCTCCAATTCAATCAATTTCAACTAAACCACATCATTAACACAGTCAACAAAATCATTACATTGTTCTACAGTAGCAGGCCTCCCACCTTGTTTATTCTTAGGGTGAAGAAATGTAATAACAACCATTTATCAATCATAGTGGCACCAATATTTCTAACAATCTCCCAAAGATCTTTTCTGGAATAAGGGTTTGGGCTATCGTAAATTGCACTAAAAAAGCCAGCAAAACCCTCCATAGAAATATAACAATGAATAATCTGTTTATGTTGGAGAATAGAGCTAACTTGTATTTTAGGGTCCGACTAGCAAATCCAGATTCCCCTAGAGAAGCCTTCTGCATCCTAGCGAATATGATAATGAAAACCAAGATTCTTAATGATACGTTCAGCTCTCAGACCACTAACCCAGGTTTCTAAGATGATAACAACTCGGGGGTGATAAGTAGATATTATATTCCAGCAAATAGCAGCAAAATCAACACTAGCACAACCTCTTGCATTTCAACATAAAACCATTAAAATAACAAAAGGAAGAGAAACTTAGTCTTCAGGAGGATGAAGCCTCCTCATTACAGGTCATACCCAAGTCACCATTATGATGTACAATAGTTGGGATAATCATCTCCACTTCAGTTAGAGTAGAGTTTTTCGAGACATAGAGAATCGTCGGAGCACTAGAATTAGTAATGGCCTCATCAGGTGGTTCCAATGAGGTTCTCAGACGAGGAATTAAAAGTGGGAACAGTGGTGGGAGGAATCACTAGAGGAGGTGACTGAAAAGGTAGATGAACAAAAGCCTCTGACTGAACAAAAATTAATTCTGTGGAGGGAGTAGAAGGCACAAGCTAAGCCGATAAAGTGATTAGGTGGACTTGGGCTTCAGCTGAGCTGGTCGCCTGCATAGGAGCTGGATTCTAATTATATTCTTCTGAGATTTAAGCTGAGAAAATTTTTGGCCCAACACAAGCTTCTTGCCCTTGCGCTGCGACTTAGCAACAATATTCACCTTATTTTCCATAAAAATTGAAGTCATAGGGGCATTAAATCCCGTTGTCTCCTGGTGTGAGTTAGGATGATTTATCCGCTGATCTTCCTAGTTGGTGTATTCAGGGGTGTCAGCATTCGAGAGGGCAGTGAAAAGCGAACCTTAAGACAAGTTCAAAGGACTAGTATCAGAGATTTTAGTTAAGCTTTTTGAAGCACTAGTATGGTTAGCACTAGGGCTCTTCTTAGGTTTACCAACCACTGAAGTCTGAGCCTTCTTACGACTAGGTTTTCGTTGCATTAGTATCCAAGGCCCAAAATCTGACAATAACTCAGGTCGTGGGTTCTCTTCGGGTTGAACTATATGTGGTTGCTCAATTGTGGATTCTTGTTCAGCTGAGACAGCTAATGAATCTAAAGGGCAATGCTACTGCTTATGACCATACTTGCCACATGTAAAGCAAACTTAGTGCAAACCTTCATATTCCACCCTAAAGATCCTTCCCTACAACTCAAATTTAGATTTAAGTGGTTTGTCTAAATCCATTTCTACGCTAATTCGAGCAAATTTACCTCTTGTGGAAGCAAACGTAGTTTCATCTATGTGGAGTATCTTACCAATTGCATTGCCAATATCAGCAAGGAAGCTCTTTTTGAAACACGGAAGAGGTAAGTCAGGAATTCGAATCCAGACAGCCACACGCTTAGTGCTTTCATGCTCTCAATTAAACACTGCAGTCCACTGCTACACCTTAAGGTAGTGATCCGACACAACCAAAGACCTCCAAGAAGCACCTTCTCATAGTCCAATTGATTAGAAAACTGCAGCATATAAAAATCATTTCCTACATCTATCAAGGTGATGAGGCCTTTAGGTTTCCATAAATTCATCAAGCGGTCATGGAGAATACGGAAACCCAAAGTTCGGCCAATGAGCTTAATCACCAAAGCATTTTTCCAAGACTGGAAAGGTTCAACATAAACTCTTTAGTGAGCTTGATATTGGGACAAATATCATGTTCCTCAACCATTTTTTCGGTGGGCTTCAACAAATCACGAATGAGAATGTCGACTTCGACGACTAGGTCAAATTAGACCCCAACAAATGGAGTATCAAGAAGAGTGTCCTTGAAAGAAGGTTTGGCAGAAGCATCTTTCTTTTCACCGTGATTCATTAACACATTTGGTCGGTCTTCAGGTGCAGAAGCTCTACGAGAACGTTTGTGGCCTACAGCCGTTTGGGGTCCAGATTCCCGGGGGATAGAAGCAGTTTGAGGAGTAGCAGCAGAAGGGAGAGGCCCCTGAGGGCGGCTTGCGCAACCAGAAGGCGACACTGTGGTAGTGAGACTGAAGAAGATCTAGGGTTTGAAACAGGGGCTCTAGCAAAAAACAGAGCGTTAACGTCTTAATTTGAATTTGACTTTATATCTTGAATTAGATTAATTACGTAAATTACATAATTTAATATAATATATTGATCATATGCATATTTTATTAGGTTAATAATGGGACAAGATAGTTTATTTAATCAACTATAGGCCATTGAACTTACTTTTCACAGGCACTTAAGCCTCCCTATCAAGTACTGCACATTTGAAGTCCATTTGTGTTATTAAATGGGACTTTAGTGTACATATAATGTGTAGTGGTGTATGGTGTGCATATAATATCTTTGTGTGATGAGTGTAATGTGTTTTAATGTGATGTGTGTGCTCTCCACACACTTAATCTCCACAATTAGTATTTAAACACATTATGTGCCGCATTCTTAAAGTAGACACTTGTTACTTTGCACACTTGGTGTCTTGGTGGTTGGAGAGGATATATTCAATGAACCGTAGCTAGTCTCTGCGTTTCTCTTCATCTTTTAGGTGGTTCGATCTAGCATCTCATTAGCACCATCATTAATGAGGTAACACTAAACCCTCCCAAAACCTCTCTTTAATTAATTTGTTATATGATTCAGCATTCCATGGAGAATGGTCCTAATCTACTTTAGGAATTCATTTTGTATATCGAGTTTGTGTAAATTAGTTGTTCAATTGTTAGATGCTTAATTGTAAAAGTTATTTCCAATTCTTCAAACATTTCGTAGCAGAAGAGAGTTCGCTTGGTCATGTCCAACTAGGGCAAGCTATCAGTCATCTCCTCCTTTTTGAAGGAAAAAAAAAAGTAAATTGCAAGACAAACTATCAAAAAACAGAGCATGAATACACAACAAGCCATTATGGACTTCAACTTCCTAATAAATGTAATTAATAAAATACTAGATTATTTGTCCAACACGATGTTGCGGGGTTTTTTACGTGCATTTTATATATAAATAAAAATAATATCACAATATTTATTTGTTTATATAAAAAAATAAAATGTTTTTAAGTCTTTAATTATAAAAAGTCGTCAAATATAGTTGATTGTCGTCAACAAATAATTTTATCTAGTCTTCAATTTCAAGTTCATTGAAATGTGTTGTAATTCTTTTGAATAAATTAATAACTTATCAAAAAAACATGAATAGAAATAGAAAATAAATGTTAGTGAATATAAAATAAATGTTAATAGAAATTAGCTTGATTGTAAAAATTATTTCCAAACTCTTCGAACATTAGTAGAAGGAGTTTGTTTGGTCACGTCCAGCGAAGGTAAGTTATTATTGGTCGCCTATATCCTCATTTTTTAATAAGAAAAAAGTAAATTACAAGACAAACCATCGAAAAATAGCACATGAATGAATTCAGCTTCCTAATAAATGTAATTAATAAAAATTTGGCTAGTTTCCTCAAGCAAAAAAAAAAAAGGCTAGTGAGTCCTTATCTTAACCATTGTGATTAGTGGGATTGTATAAATTGCTGGATATTAACAGTATCAAGACAAGAATCCTTGATTAAATGACCTGTAGTCTGGATCCAAATTGGTGATATTTGTTTGTGTGGTCGTTCATAGTCTCAGCTCTCAAACAAATGATTTTGTGGATCCAAATAAGAGCATCTTTGATGCAATAGAACTTTTAGGGTTTTATGAGGATGTCCTGCCACCAATTTATTAATTTTTTATTTATTATATTATTTATTTATAATTTTTATACTCTTATTATATTTTAATATGAGACTCGTAATTATTTTACTGATCATTTAATTTATTTACAATATAAAAGTAATAAAAAAATATATTTATTTTACATAAATATTTTTTGAGTTAATATTTATTTCACATAAATAGTAAGAAATATATTTATAAAATAAATTATTTAATTGAATTTTAAAAATAACATTTTTTGAAAACAAAATGAAATGGTAGATTGAAAAAATATTTAAGTAAAAAAATATATTTATCAATAGAAGAGATTTGAAATTAACCAAATAAAAATAAATTATGCATGTAAATAATTCAAAATTGGCATTAAAAAAATAAATTATGCAACTTAAGAAATTACATAAATAATGAAAAACAAACAAATATATTAATTTCCATCTCGTGTCTCTCAAAAATAGTTTCAAACATGTTATATCAAGTCTGATCAAATACGATGATGAATTTTTTATCAGGCAGGCAAAAAAAACAAAGGAAAAAAAGAAAAACAAAAGATAAAAAAAATAAAATACATGGAAAAATAAAAATATATATTTTAAAAATGGACCACACCTTTTAGTGCGCTCCACCGAAGTAAAACTCACCAAATGGATGATGCTCTCCCAAGCTGTGCATGCAATGGGAGGTGCTCTAGCAGAAAGGAGCAATGTCTCAGTGTTTTTCACTTGGGCTCGAGACACATCTGTCTCTTTGGTTAGTTTTGGATATCTTCGCGCCAATAGGTTAACGTCAGCTCTTAACGGATGTCGTAGTGAGTCTATTTCAGTTACCATCGAGCAAAACAACATTCCATGGTGGGGAGTATTTGTCTGTATGGTCACGTCCAGTAGGAGTACGTCATTACCGGTAGTCTTCGGCTCTCATTTTTTCTGACAAAAAAAAAAAGGTAAATGTGACCTATATTATTCAATGAAAAGACTAATACGTCCCCGCTTTGTGCTTGAAACAGTATTGTTTTGTTAAGATCTTGGGAAGTTTTTGTCTTGACGTTGTCAAGGTTCTTTGCAAAAACCTTTCTTTATAAATGAATTTATATGCTTTTACGGAAATCGAACTTACAATCCTCCATTGATTATTTCTAAAAATATTAACCAGAAAAAGAAAATATTAAAGCAGAAAGAGAACCAAAACAAGATTAGATTACCACAAATAGAGAAACTTGACGTGGAAATTGGTGATAATCCCTCTTTTTTAGACCCTTTTTTCAGCGTTCTTTTTCGCTCCAAGTACAACCATTCCAAACTTCAATATCAAAACCAACTTGAATAAATTCATCTCATTCAGCATCAAAACCAACTTGATTAAATTCGTCGCAATAATTACATTTTTATTTATAGAAAATTACTTTCAGCTTTTTTATAGATGAAATCCGATTTTTTTTTTATCCGGAAAGAGTGTATGAACACTTGCACTAACAACTTTTGCCTGTCTTTTGATAAATTAAATCCGTTCATGGACAGCATAATTTGTGTCTAACTAGGATGAGAACACTTTTTGCCAAGCCATCTGTGACAAGACAAACAGTGCAGCTGGACACACAACAATTCTAGCAAGAAATAAGAAATGGCAATAAGCAACTGATAAATTTTGATTCTGATTACCAGAAATATCAAGAAAAAAGAAAAATAGAGCCTCCAAAGTGACAACTAAAGAACCAAGTTTCTTGGATGCAGAAGAAAAACAAAAAGCTCATAACTAAAAGAGTTAATGATCCTAATTGCTTAGCACTTATTGACAAGTTCAGAAGAAAAGCTAAGCACTTCTAGCTCATTTTGATGGTGGGAAAAAGATCTCTTCGTTCGTCCTCTTCGATCGGAAATGCTTCTCCGTATCGGCAGGAACATTGAAAGCTGCAGTTAGTACCTCTGGAGATAGAGCCTTCCATACCGAAGTCCTTCCAGCCAAATGAGTGAATATAGGGCTGCAATTAACATAAAAGAATGTAAGCTTCAACAAGTTACAACGTCTGAATATAACAATTTGACTAGCTGTAAAATAATTGAATGACTCACTCGGGAGTGGTGATGATGGAGAACCAGGCCATTCCATCAGGATCGGAATTTTTTGACACAACAAAGAATCTTGGAACAATAAATAAGTGACCAGCCTTATAAGTAGTTTCCAGGACCCTCTTCCCGTCGACACCAACAACTTAAACACGACCACTGCCGCGGACAATGTAAGTGACTTGGAACGCCGAATCACAAGAAAATCCAGGGGAACACATAGCATTCCCTTCCAGTCTCACTAAATCAGCACCAAGTCCAACCTCCGCAACCAAAGGCACATTGTTGGTATTCAAGATCACGACCTTGCCACCTCCCTTGATATCAACATCCAAAGGAGCCTCCTCACAGTTCAAGACCATGCCTTTACGATCTTGCTCCCTTGGTTCAGGCATCTTGTAAGCAGGATCAAGTTTGATAATGCCTTTGCCACCTTGGCTCGAGACAAGGGCCGTTGCAGTCTTTTCGTCCACATCCCATGCTCTCACAACAAATTCAGTTGAGAAACCGGTGAAAATGCCATTGGAACCAGTAAGAAAGAAATCAGTGAACACACCAGTCTTGTGGGCAGTAGATGTATCCCCAAGAAAAGAACAACTAAACCGGTGTCTTCTTTGTTATACCACCATGTTACTACACCAAACGGAAGTGCAATGGAGTCACCCTTCCTAATAGCAATGACCTTCTCTTCCAGCAACACCATTACCTGAAGAAAATAACCAATTTCATTCGAAAACGAATCACCAAAAATTTACATGGGTAGTGATTAAGTGTACAGCGAAGAGATTGGCAAATTACAATAATTTATCAATTCAAAACATTATGTTCAACTAAAACAGCTGATCTCATTGATGTTCACTCAGAGTATGTGAATCTAAAAACATATCAAAGCAAAAGTTACTAACAAAACTAGTATTCAAGCAAACATAAATTAATAAACAGTTTGTCGCAAAAAGAATATAAACCAGTGAGAGATATTGATAAATTTGATATTTAAGAATACATGAGTTCAAATATAAAACATACACATATTAATTTCATAATGTGACTGTAAAATTAATTTAAAAATAAATTTACTCACTAATCATAATAATGCTTTCTGACAATGTGAAAGAAAACAATTAAAAAAAGGAATGAACTTCTAGAACTCATAAATCTGCCAAGCGGCAAATTAGAAAAATATTCATGGATTATGACAACATAATCAAATTACACATAAGGGAATGATCTTGATATATATATATATATATATATATATATATATATATATATATAACCAAGAAGGAAAAACTCATCAATCAAATAACACTACTTTCGCAGATTATACCAAATTTCAACGAAAGCAATGATCTTGAAATATAAAACCAACAAAAAGAACAGAACCCATCAATCAAAACACAATATTTTCACAGGATGAAAAAAGAAAACAACATTTGAGAGAAGAAAGAGAATACCGTGAAGAACATAAGCAACCTTGGCAGAATCAGAGTAACGAGGAAGAGCAAGGCCATTCTTTTCATGATCAAGCTTTGCAGCTCCAATGTTTCCTCTCTTCAGCATAGGAAGCTCCTCAGGGCACCATGCATGGTAAGACCCACCATCACTTCCGTACACCTTCTTTGCCAACTTGGGTGAGAGATCAATATCCATGATTGTGTTGATTGTTAGAGATAAAAAAAAAAAACAGAGTAACTGGGGGTTTGCTTTTGTTTATTGTATTTGATGTTTAAGGGAAGAGGTAGGGACTGACCATATATAACGTGAGAAAACTGAAAACGTTACAAATACTCTCCTTGATTGAGTAGGATTAGGAGATAATTAGGAAAATATCTCGGTTGATTTAGGTGGGAATTAATTATTAAAATTTTGTTCTAATGCCCTTTTGACTTGGTTTATCTCTGGATAACACTAAAAGTTTGACTCAGCAAGTCAAAATTAAAAGGAAGAAGTTGCACTTTTAATTTACTTATTAAATTTTTCTTAATATCTATGTTATAGCGATTTTTGTGATTCAACCGCAACATATAAAAAAATACTAAAATACTAAATCTTTCAATCCATTAGCAAATTTAGCACTCGTTATTAAGCTAATACTCTATCTGTCCCATAATAATAAGCACGAGAATTAAGAAATGATAATTTTAATAGTTAAATTTATTTAATTTTATAAATTAATCTATGTTAAATAAATATGTTAATAATTAATAAATTTGTTGAAAATGAGATTAAATAAGAATAATTTTGTAACTTTATTTATAATAAATATAATAAAAAATGTGTTTATATTTTAGAACATTTAAAATAGAAAATATACTTATTATTATGGATTGGAGTGAGTAATATTTTCCAACAGTGAAATTGTGGTTCTAATGGTTATTAATGATATGGCACGTTAAATTTCAGTTTTTTTTTTCAGTTAAAAATCCAATATTTCATAATTTTTGCAATTTTAATACAATGTATATTTTTTCAGATTTAACTCAATATTTTAAATAATATAAAATTGACCATTAATTTAAAAACGTATTTATATAACCAATATATAAAAGCAAAGTGAAATGAGTATTTAATAGAATATATCATAAAAAATACTGCTTCTTTTATATCCGGATTATGTAAACTTTAATTTAATTTAATTAATCATACTATAATCTTGAAATAAAATCATTTGTTACTATTCACTTAAAATCTATTATATACAAACAATATATAAAAAAATAAAGGTTTAACATATGGGAACCATGAACTTGTTTATTTTTTTTCTTATCATATCACATCACATCACATTACATTATATAATTAATAACTAAACCTATAATAAAATCATTCATGTCATGACAAATGGTATTTCAATTATTTGACAAGTGGCATACTCATTTTACTGCCAACGTGTTAAAAAATTTTACTGTCGATGTGTTAAAAAATAAAAAAAAAATCAACTTAAAAAGTGACATACTCATTTTTATATCAACGTGCTAAACAAAATTGTCAACGAGTTAATAAATCAAAAAAAAAACTGAGACGTTGACAAGTGTTTTTTCTGTCAACGTGTTATCCATATGAAGGCATACCTCTTTCTTGAAATTGTGTAGATCAGATTTGGATGGTTGGGCTCTTCTTCAAGAGGGCATGACTCTTTTTTGAAAACGTGTATATCAAATTTGGATGCTTGGACTTTTCCTCAAAAGGGGAGGACTCTATTTTGAAAACGTGTACATTAGATTTGGATGGTTAGACTATTCCTCAAGACGGCATGACTCTTTTTTTGAAAATGTTTCAAATCTGTCCAATAAGCTTATCTACGTCATCCACACATGCAATGAAATGCTTATATAAAGGCACAATATCATATTGTCTTTGTTGTAGACATACCTCCCAATTAAATACATGTATTTTCCTCTGCACCTTCTAACTTTTTTTCATGTTTTTCTTCACCAAATACTAGTAAACCTCTTTCTCTATCCAACGTATTTTCCTCAGCACCTTCATAATTTTTGTTTCATGTATGTCTTCACCAAATACTAATACCTCTCTTTCTCTGTTCAACGTATTTTCCTCTACACCTTCATAACTTCTGTTTCATGTATGTCTTCACCAAATACTAATACCTCTATTTCTCTATTCAATTGCTGTAGGAAAAAAGCAACAAATATAGCTTAGTTGAAGTTTCACATATGACAACATTACGACCTGATCGATGATATCAACAATTCAAAGGAAGCTTGGAACATAATGGCTAAGATAATTAGGCTATGGACAACACTAGCTTCAATAAGCCAAATTCTATTTACACCATTGAAATGGTGTTAATGGATGAAAAGATATTTCTCATTGCAAATTTGTATGTGGATTGTTATCTTGCATATATTATGATGTGTGCACAAAAAAAATTGACGTACTTATTTTTTGTCTTTAGAGCGGACGGATTCTCAAGCAAATATAAAGAGTGTTGTCTTGAAAATTTTTGAAGATCAATCAAAAGAGGGCAAAGTTTACATGATTTCAACTTTTGGAGTTGGTTGTAATGATAAGAAGACCAAAATCACTTTCCATATGTTCAAGATTAACTTTATGTTCTATACGACTTTGAAGGATGGAGATGATGCTTTGATCAATGACAAAGATTTAAAATTCATTGCATTTGAAGATATATTGTTTAAAAAAATAGACTTTACATGTTTCGTTGGTAAGTGTTTACAAATTGGGTTAAATTATCTTATCTGTTATGTGTTCAACTAATTATTCAACTTTGTTATCAAATATCATCGGAGAGATTTCTAGTATCAGCAACCTCGAGGAGGTGACAATTAATGGCAAACAACTCAATCGAGTTATCACTGAGCTTATTGGTATCATGCTTGAGTTATTGTTATTCTTCAATTTTCTAGAGTCAAAATTTGGGGCAGTATGTACTCACCTAATAAACTTTACTTCTTCGCATTATTTAAAACCATGTGTATATGTTTATCTAATATTCTTTATACTCAGAAAATGTGTTTGTCTCAAATGCAATATTTCATTCAAAACTTCTGCTAAATGCTAAAATGGATTACGTTTGGTGACTTCTTGAATAGATATACGGTTCCTATTCAATTTTATAATTTTTAATGTGTGTACTTTATTTTGGTTTTTAAATTTAATGTTTTAACATTTCAGTTTGTCCAATGGGGAAGAGAGTTCAACACGAGTTAGTCATTTATCTGGCCAAAGTGTTTACTCAATATGAGAAGATTTACTTCAAAACTGTCAAAGGAAAAGACTTGATAAGTTGCAAAAAATTGATGAGGTAGAAAGGGTTTAATTTTCAACCAAGTCATTTATGTATTTTTTTTCAAATTATTCGTAAGTCTTCTTTGCAGGAATGTGCATGTGTGCTTCTGGCTACTATTTCAGTAATAGAGATTGACCACAATTGGTTTTACAATTCCTGTGAAACTTGCCTGAAGAAAGTGAAAATATAGGGTGTCAATTTCTAATCCGATATTTACTGTAAGTATGTTAAATTTGTCAAGCCAAGTTTCTTCTCTATTTCTTAAACTCAGCTTTTTCACTCATTTTTTTTATTGTTATCACATATCCAAGTCGTCACATGAATCATATAATGATTTATTAGATTTAAAATTCAAGTTGGGGTTGATGACGACACCTCAAGTGCTTCTTTTATGATCTATGATGATGAAGCTCTCAAAATAATAAGAAAGTCAGTTGCAGATCTAAGAGAGAAATTATTGAAGTTGTGTTTATCTTATTGTAAATTATTGAATGTTTGTCCAGATATGAACATTATGATACTGAAATAATTTTTCTTTTTTCAACCTTGAAGGATGGAGTTTCGAATTTTTTTCCAATTGAATTAAACAGTTTAAAATTGAAGATAGACCAAACATTATGTGTAGAATATTTAAAATAAAGTTATATCAACTTGTGTTTGAATTGAAGCATGGAATTGTTTTTTGGAGTTACGTCAGGTACATTTTCTGCACAAATTTAATTTATTAATTCCCTTCTCTTTACAATATGATTTATATTCTACATTTTGTGGTCTACCCATAATATTAATTCATGTCACCTCTCTCTTTATATGTTTTAGTGTTGTACACCATCAAATTCCAAAAATGTGGTCTACCTCAAGCCATATACTGGTATGTTTGCATCTAGAAGACAAGCATCACATTGAAGCTAATATAGACAAAATAATTTCTGTTGAGATCCCAATAAGAATACAAATCCTAAACTTCACAAAGTCGTGGAGAACTTCATGATACATGGTCCTTGCGGTGATGCAAACCCAAAATCTCATTGCAAACCCAAAGTGTTTAGGAAAATGTACTAAACACTTTCCTAAAAGATATATAGATGAAACCATTGTTGGCAATGATGGATATCCACTTTACAGGAGAAGAGACAATGATAGAACTATTGAAAAAAATGGACAGCCACTTGATAACCGGCTTGTCATTCCATATAATTCATATTTGTTGTTGAAATATGATGCTCATATTAATGTTGAATGGATCAGTCTAGATCTATCAAATATTTGTTCAAATATGTGAACAAAGGTAATGACCGAATCACCCTTACATTTTATAAAAGTAATGGTGGCAGAGAAACTGAGGAAGTATTTGATGAGATCAAGAATTAACATTTCCCCATGTGAAGCGTTCTAGAGAATTATGGGTTTTCCTATTAATTATCGGGAACCAGCAATGGAGAGACTTAGCTTTCACCTACCTGATGAACATATTGTTGTGTTCGGCGATGACGAGCCCATTGATTTAGCTTTAGCAATGAGCTGAGAGAATAGTTCAATATTTTTGCAGGGGATGGAAGCAAACAATGAGTATGAAAAAGCTAAAAACTTGACATACGTTCAATTTCCACAAAAAATTGTTTGGAAAGACACTGTTGAGAATAATAGGAATAAGAGGAAAAAAATAGAAATGGTGCCCAAGATAGTGCGGTACGAGTGTCACTAGACTATTCTGCATTCATCCCGGTGCAGGTGAATTGTATTACTTGTGGATTTTGTTCAACACTATTAGAATGACCAACATGTTATGAAGATATCAGGATCGTGAATAGTGTTTTGTATCCTTCATTTAGAGATGCTTGCTATGCTTTGGGATTGTTAGACGATCATAGAGAGTACATAGACGGAATCACATAAGCATCATTTTAGGATCTGGACACTTTGTATGATGTTTGTTCATTACAATGTTGTAATCAAATTGTGTTTTGAGACCAAAATTTGTATGGGAAAGTACATGGGAACTACTTACTAATGACATCCTTCATAAGCAGCGGAATATTCTCCAAATCAAGGTATGACATCCTTGATTTACATGTTCAGTTCTTGAAGGATCCAATAACCCTTTTTCTTTCAAATACGCAAGAACACATATATCCAAATCAATAAAAACAAAGAAAAAAAAATCCTTGCATGTGGTAAATCAACAAGAACCCATCCCAATTAGGGTAATAAACAAAATAACTATGACAATAAAATATAAATTTTTCTTTTGAAGTTACAAATTTAAGGAGCTAAATCATTATAAAACAACACATAATAAAGATGCTTTTTGATTGCAAAAAAAAAATACTTAATTGAGTTGTAAGAATTTGTTGAGGACATAAGCAACGGAGTTGGGTGTAGACTGATAAGTCACCAAATATATCACGAAATTGACTAAGAAAAAATCAAATAAAGAAGGTGTTGTGTTTTTAAAAATATTAAAACAATAGTCTCTTTCTACTTCCTATCCTGGATATATAATATGAGTTGTAATTGCTTCATTCTAAAGTAAAGCATAAATTAGAAATCATTCAAACAAACCAAAGGAGAATTAATTGCTTCACTCTAAAATAGCCAAGCAGAATTGAATCCGTTGGTTGGACTCTAGAGACTATCCTCATCCTAACACAAAATGACAATAAAATTAGCACAAAACGCATAAACTAATTGCTACCGAACATCAAAGAGGTAGAGTTACTTTCCAGATTTAAATCTAATTAATTAACTCACATTTTATGTTGGTTATTTTATTTTATGAACATATTTGCAACTATCTGATGATCAGCTGAAGAATTATGGTTTAACTGAAATTTAAAAGTTGTTGAAAAGAAATGGGAAAAGCTTGAATGATTGTCATCTAATGTCACTTCCAAATTATCTCTTATATTAAATGCATGTAATAGATTTGTCTATGATGAACTCACTTATAACAGAGTATCTTTGGAATCAAAACAGGGTAATTTGTTAAATAATCTAAATGTGGAGCAAATCAATGACTACAATGAGGTGATAAATGCGGTCTCAAATAATCAAGGCGGTGTGTTTTTTGTGTATGTCTATAGCAGTACTGGGAAAAAATATATATGCCGAACATTGCCTTCTGCATTAAGATCTAAAGGACAAATTGTCCTAGCAGTCACATCCAATGGAATAGCCCCAGTTCTTATCCCAGGAGGAAGGACAACTCATTCAAGATTTGGGATACCTTTGGTAACAACAGATGATTCAACATGTAATATTAAACAAGGAAGTTAACTGATAGAGTTGCTATCTAAAACAAGATTGATTTTATGGGATGAAGCACTAATGGTGCACAAGCATTTTTTTAAAGCATTAGATTGAACACTCAGAGATTTGTTATGGTTCACAAATCCAAATAGTCTTGAATTACCATTCGGTGGAAAAGTGGTTGTCTTTGGTGGCGACTTTAGACAAAAGTTGTTGGTTATTCCAAAGGAAAGAATATAAGATGTTGTCTTGGCTGCATTGTGTTCATTGTACTTATAAAGTTCTTGCAAAGTTCTTAAGTTGACAAAAAAAACATGAAACTCCATATTGGTAGTCCTAATACTAATTCAAATGAGCTGAAAGCATTTTTTGATTGGATTTTGAAGATTGGCAACAAAACAATTAGTGGCGAAAATGCAAGAGACGTAGATGTAGAAATCACAGACATTATCATCAAAGATGACGCCAACCCTCTTCAAGCAATTGATCAAAGCACATATCCCAATTTACATGATGAAATCAATGACAGAAGTTATATTCAAGAACGTGTTATCCTCACCCCAACTTTAGAGGTGGTTGATCAAGTAAATGAGTATGTCTCTCAATATGGCCTAGAAAAGAACAAACATATTTAAGCTCTAATAGTGTGTGCAAGGTTGATGAAGACTCAAATGGACATAAAGATGTATACACTATTGAATTTTTGAATAGTATAACATCTTTTGGCATTCCAAATCACAAAATCACCTTTAAAGTTGGTTTCCCAGTAATTTTGTTGTGGAACATTGATCAGTCTTCTGGTTTGTGCGATGGAACAAGGCTAATTGTCACTCAGTTAGGTAAACATGTCATTGACACAAAAATAATTTCTGGTAGCAATGTTGGACAGAAGGTGTTTATTTCGCGCCTTGTCTTGAAACCATCAGACATCAAATTACCTTTCCAGTTTCAAAGAATAAAATTTTCAGTGGTTATCTATTTTGTCATGACTATTAATAAGAGCCAATGACAATTCCTATCTCATGTCGGATTGTATATACCACGTCCAGTATTTTGTCATGGCCAACTATACTTTGTAGTTTCGAGGGTTAAAAGTAGATCGGTATTGAAGATGCTCATATGTGATAAAGATGGAAACACTTACGCTCTTCCAAAGAATGTCGTTTATGAAGAAATATTCCAAAATTTGTCTTAAAAAGGTATAATGAAGGTAATTAATAGTTTATAAATATCAGTTTATCTTTAACTTGTCCTCTGATTCATGTATACATTATGTCAATAGCGTCGCTTATCAAATTGTAACAATTAAAATAAAATGACAATGAAAACAATTACATTCCTATTTGTTTGCAGGCCACTGATATGTTTTCCAAAATTGCGAGCCCAAGGAATATAGATGATGTGGGTTGTTGATTTTGATGAATCCATGGTGTGTGTGTGTCACGACCCATTCCCGGGACCATGACCGGCGTACGAGGTGAACCGTCTATGGGAGACCAGCTCATCTCGCACAAGCCTCAGAGAACATAACATTTACCCAATAATCATATTTCAAGAAATATGAAAAATAAAATAAAGATTTAATCTTTATGTATTAAAACAAAACATATGTAATATAAGTTGCGGAAATAATTTCAAATTAATATATTTGAAATATCAATAACATAGACAGAAACAAAACAAATCCCACAGGTATACGGTGTGGAGCATCTAACAAATTATACAAACGGGGTCCGAACAAAAGGGCACTAATTAAAAATGTTAAAATGCCTCACCAGGTTCTGAATGCTGAAAAAAACCCCAATCACCAAAATTTCCTGCAACCAAGAATACAGGAGAAAACACAAAAAGAAAGGGGTAAGATCCCTTAGTTAGGAAACGACATTTCAGAGCGGCTTTAGGCCTCACGAAAAACCGTTTGAAAACGTTCAAAAATACCGCACGCAGATATAAGCATATATATACGTATACATGCTAGATACCAAGTAGTAGTTTCGAAATTCATTTCGAAATT
>CAODLS012101139.1:0-13215 GCA_948243855.1 Flueggea neowawraea
GACCATGTTCAACTCGAGTTAGTCACTGACTAACTCGAGTAAACCGTGGTTCTGAACTTATGGATGGTTAGTCAGTAACCCCAACAATCATTGGAGACTGTTTCATAATTTGTCGAGTGTTATCACAATACCAGAGTGCTGGGTTTGTGATGCTTTGGATGACATCTAAACTAGTAATGAACTTCTTAAGCCAAATATTTTCCTTTGTTGCGTCTGACATAGCTATATACTCAGACTATGTAGTAGAATCGGCCACGATGTCTTACTTGGAGCTTCTCCAACTGACTGTACCTCCATTCAAACAAAACACATAATCAGATTGCATTCTGAAATCATCTTGGTCAAACTGAAAGTCAGCATCTGTGTAACCACTTAGGACTAGTTTGCCTTCCTGTTCTCCATAGACCAAGAAAACATCATTAGTTTTTCTCAAGTACTTGAGGAAATTCTTGACTATGGTCCAATGACTTTCACCTGAATCGAACTGAAATCTACTAGTCATGCTTAAAGCAAAAGAGACATCAGGGCATGTACAAAGCATGACATACATGATAGATCCAATAGCAGAAACATATGGAATCCTACTTATATAATCTCTGGCTTACCTTGTTGTAAGACAACCAACATTGTTTAATGATTTTCCAAGAACCATGGGAATCATTCCTTTCTTGGAATTCAGCATGCTAAACCTCTTTAGTACTTTATCAATGTACACACTTTGACTTAGCCCAATAAGCCTCTTGGATATATCTCTATAGATTTGTATCCCTAAGATATGCGAGGCTTCACCTAAGTCTTTCATTGTGAAATACTTTCCTAACCAAGTCTTGACACTCTGGAAGGTTGGAATGTCATTTCCAATTTGTAAGATGTCATTAACATATAGCACTAAGAACACTACAACACTCCCAGTAGCCTTCTTGTATACACAATGCTCATCTTCATTTTTTATGAATCCAAACTCTTTGACCGCTTCATCAAAATGAATATTCCAACTTCGAGATGCTTGCTTCAATCCATAAATGGATATTTGAAGCTTGCATACCTTATTAGGATTCTTAGGATCGATAAAATCCTCAGGTTGTGTCATGTACACATCTTCCAGGAGGTTTTCATTTAGGAAAGCGGTTTTGACATCCATTTGTCATATCTCATAGTCATAATATGCTGTTATGGCAAGGAGAACCCTAATGGATTTAAGTATAATGATTGGTGAAAAAGTTTCATGATAGTCAATACCATGCATTTGTTTAAAACCTTTTGCAACTCGTCTTACTTTGAAGATCCCATCGGCTTTTAACTTGTAAATCCATTTGCAGTCAAAAACTTTGGCTCCTTCAGGTGGATCCACTAAGTTCCAAACTTGGTTATCATACATAGATTGCATTTCTGACTTCATGGCTTTAAGCCATTTTACATAATTCGAATCTACAATGGCATCTTGGTAAGTAGTAGGCTCATTGTGGTCTAGAAGAAAAATTCCTTTATTGTCAGTTATGAGAAATCCATATCTCTCAGGCTCATGTCGAATCCTACCAAATCTTCTTGGGCATTGTGTTATAGATTCCGACTCCACAACATTTTGTGAGTTGTCTCAAATCTCTGTCCCATCTTTAGCGGTTATTTATGGTTCTTTTATTTTCTTTAGAAGTACTTTACTCCCACTAATTCCTTTGGAAAAAAATTGTCTTTCCAAAAAGATACCATTTCGAGCAAAAACATTTTGTTATCTAAACGATTGTAAAAATAATATCCTCTTGTTGCTTTTGGATACCCCACAAATATGCATGTCTCGGATTTAGATGCTAACTTTTGTGAAACTTGTCGTTTCACAAAAGCTTCGTATCCCTAAATCTTTAGAAAATACATTATAGGCTTTTTCCCATTCCATATCTCATATGATGTCTTTTCTACCACTTTAGATGGAATTCGGTTAAGTGCGAAGGTAGCAGTTTCTAAAGCATAACCCCAAAACGAGATTGGAAGATCCGTTTGGCTTATCATTGATCGAACCATATCTAATAGAGCTCGATTTATCCTTTTGAACATGCCATTCCATTTGGGCATTCCGAGAGGAGTAAGTTGTGAGACAATTGCACACTTCTTAAGTTGTGAAACGGAAATAATGTTCTTACTCATAGTAGGAACATAATAACAATTTGATAATTATAAAACAAGTCCACTAGGAAAAGTTAAATAATAAGTTCCTACAGCTAATGCAACAACTCTTGCTCCACTGCCCACTCGTAGGTTCACTTCGCCTTTCATCAATGATATATTATTTCTTAATCCCTACAAGTTAATGCAAATATGAGCTACACATCCAGTATCAAATACATATGAGGAGTTAGTAGACATATTGATTTCTATAACAAAAATACCTGAAGTAGAAGTCTTACTTCCCTTATTCTTTAGCTCTACCAAGTAGAGTTCGCAATTTCTTTTCCAATGTCCATTTTCATGGCAATGAAAGCAAACTTCCTGTTTTGGCTTGGTTATTTTCGGCCCAAGCTTGGGTTTGGATTTCCATTTGCCCTTGCCAACAAACTTTGGTTTAGCCTTGCCTTTGCCCTTTCCATTTTGAACCACAAGAACGTCATTGGTCTTGGTTGTCAAGAACCTTTTTGGACGGGCTTGCTCTTGGAACATTTCCTTGAGATGCCTCATCATGCCAAATGGCTCCATAGCTTCAAATTGCTTTTGCAAATCCGTAACCATAGTAGCAAGCATAAGACATGTGACATCCATCAAGTCATTTTTATGCTTCTCGTAAGCATCCTTTTGTACTCAAGGGGCATTTGGTGCATGTTTATTGGAAATTTTTGTATCTAGGACATAACTCTTATTTTCTTGTTTAAGAAAAATTCTTAAGTTTCTAAACCGATCAAAAAAGTTAGTCCCAACCAATTTCTCCTTCTCAAGGATGGATCACAATGTAAAGGTTAATGTGCTGTTGTTTGTTGCCATTATATCCACATACAAGAATATGCAAAGATTTAGTAAGAGGTGTTTGAAAAACTCCCACTAAATTTAACATCCCTAAAGTTAAAAACATAGTGGGTACAATATTCATATTTCACTCAAAGTTAAGCCAGTGAGCTAGTCCTTAATCTTAGCTATTTAGGTAGAAAACTCTTTTTTAATTATATCATATATAACTCTTGTATTTCTAGGGATTTTGACATCTCATGTCTTGACAGTTAAATCCCTTTCTATGCCCTAGGCCTAAAGTCATTTTGATAGCCATGTTAAATTTAACCATAACCAAAACGTAGATACAATCATTATCTACCCTTGTCTCACTAAGGTAATCGGGTGCATCCTGCGGAGGCAGAAACTACACATCGACAAACAAAGCCTTGACAAACATTGATTATAGAAGACATTTTTTGACTTACTATTTGTAGGGATTTGGTTTGTTTGTTTGTGTGGGATAAAACATTCAATCATACAATCATGACATATATGCACCACATGTATATATAGCATAATTTAAATGTGACATGACAAAACCTAAATCTAGGTTGATCTCACAAGCCAATGTGAAGATCAAGGTCAATCTAGGGTGGTTTTCAATTTTCATTGCAACGAACGGCCTCTATCTTCTTTTACACACAATGTATATATAAAATCTATACTAAACTGTTCTAAAAGAAGAAATAGGCACACTCGCCAAAAAAAAATAACATGCAAGCCGTATTTGAAATAGGCACATTCGGCCAAAATATTACAACCAATAATAAACCAATCACATAGGTTCAATTGGGTTATGTCATGCACCATGCATATTGAATCATCATTCAACACAATCATAATCAAATTATGAATACAAATAAACATTAATCAAATAACTACATTGATTAAACGTTGGATGTGTAAAACAGTTTTCGCAAGCTGGTTGCGAGGGAGATTTGTAATTCGCATTGCTCATGAAATAAGACGCTAATTTTAAACCCCAATCTGTATTAATCTGATTAATACCTTAATCTCAAAATCAAATTATGATTCAGCCCATTATTTATAATCTCATTATAAAAACCGCATATACAAGACCTAATCGGCTTTCTAAGTGATTCTTAACATCCTATGTAAATCATCAATCATATACCATTTGGCCTTTAACATATAAAACCAGTTTTGTCTTGCTAAATTAAATCCTTAACATGTGTCATTAATTCAGAAACAATACGATAGCAAGGCCGAATAGATCAAACAGTACAATTATATTGCATATAAAAGGAATCGTATATGTTGATGGTGCAAGTGGTTCTGATACCACTGTTGAAATAACTAATTTTATGACATTCATAAGAATATAAAGCGGCGAAAATACCAAAAAATTTAACCTAGAATTCCACCAAGGATCCATGCACATCAACATACATGATTAGGGTTAGTGGTTCTACCTTAGATCCAAAACTCGAATGTTTGATTGAATGGAGTGTTGGTGTTGCTTTTAGTATTCAAGGCAGAATCTTCTTTCCTCACGTTGCCTTTACACGAATGTGTCTAAAGGTATCCACACAAACGAACTCACTTTAGATTGATGGATTGTACTAGCACTTTTAAAATCTCTATTCTAATTCTCACAAATAATTTTCTCTCTTTTATTTGTGACACTCAAAAATTCGGTTTTTCCATGAGAAATATGACAAGGGTGTGCATCTATTTATAGGCACATGGAAAACCCTAAATAAGTGCACTAGGATTAGCATTTCTTGTCCCACAAGAATAAATACTTTATAATTAATTATGTGCACTAATTAGGGCTCCTAAAATAGGAGTGTGCCAAATTTCCTAGTCTCGCTAGGGTTTTATTTTCTTTGTCACACAAGAATAAGGATTCCTAATTAGGTGTATATGTGTTGAATTAGTCACATCCTAATTATGGTGTGCTAAATTTCTCCTTGTCATACAAGAATAGAGACTCCTAAAAAATAAGAGGAGTGTGTATGTGCCAAAAATTTAATAGGGCTTACTAATGTTATTGGCTTTTAATTACATGATACATTATCAGTATATAAATCACTCTATTATTAATATGCATGGGCCGAACTTATGTCACACAAAATAATATACCCAAAACATGTTTAACTTAATAATCAATAATTTATATTAAAAGCTCATTGCATTAATGGATAATATCTTATCTTATATTTATGATACAAATCATAAAACCCTGAATTATTATTAAATAATCAAATTAATCATCTTAATAATTCAATCACCATAAGAGAGAATATTCAAGCCAATCTAATTCATTCTAGTGTGTGACCCAATAGGTACACTCGAAATTGGCAATGAGCCTTGTTCCAAAACTTGGGCCTATTGTCCATAAGCGGTATCTAGTAATATATTATGGCAACCCAAAATCAAGTGGGGTCGGTGATCCGAGTTACTTTTCATAGTTTTGATATTTAGTCATTTTGTCTCACGATATTTATATTAAGCATAAGGTATGATCACATGTCAACCTTATATTATTTGATGTGTTTCTTGATCCCAAGAAGATTGATATAACAAATGACATTGATAACTCTTTATCAATTCATTTGAGTATACATACATTCCATCAATTCTACTCATCCAGTGGCCTAGAAATATTACTCTTCATAAGAGAAACAAATTCGTGACTCTCACTATCACTTCTCTGCAAGATTCATGACATATCCAATCATAGCTTTTATTGTTACCGTGTTATGGGTAACGTTTGACTAAGTTAAAACATGTGATTTCTCATGTAGGAGTTGATAGTGAGTTTCAGTCAGATGACTCAAATATCACCACTGCATGAAAGCTACTTGTGACATCAATCCATAAAGTGTTTTTATAGTGGGTCAATCTAATACATGTTCCCTAACATGTATCTATGTTCTAAGTGATATCTTATAACTATAATTAGTAAAACATGATTATCCACTTAGCAACATACTAACCTTAATTCATTATCATTCTCATAATAACAATTGATTAGGGACATTTAGAACAATATTCCTTTTACCTCATGATTTTACTATCAATTCATTCTTAATGACATAAGGAAGAATAAAATATTCACAGAAGGTTTTATCTTTATAAAACATATTATTCCATAGATATGAAATGAAATGTCTCTTTATTAAATAATAAATCTAATGACAATGTATAACAATGATTGGACTAGGGCACAAAACTAACATGGTTAAGTACTTATAGTGGTTGGTTAAGTGATTAAAGTATCAGAGGTGATATATGATTCTCTGGGATTTTTTATTAAGTGCTTATAAGGAGAGGTTAAGCACGTAATTGTTTCGGTGTCTAAAGATCAGAAGCACTAGAACTATTTTACGTACGTAAGGGTTTGGCTAAGTACGTAAGTTGTCAAGTGAAATAAGTTTGTGTCATGTGTTTCACATAAGCACTTGCGTGCAAGTGCATAACTCGCATATCAAATATCAAAGGTATGACATTACGTATGTAAGGTGTTGGTTAAGCGTGTAAATGGTCATATATGATTTATATGGTTGCTTATGGTTGCTTCTGGAAAATGTCTACGTACTTAAAGAAGGATTTAAGTACTTAAGAGATTTTTTATGATTGAAGAAGGTTAACCACGTAAGTTTCAAGTTACATATGTAAACCCGAATGTGTCATGACCATGGCCAAAATTTCATAACTAAGAGCATGCATCGTATATGATATAGATAGGATATGTGCATTTATCTGACATTGCATACATCATGTTTCCATTTGTCGATATGGTTTGAGAATATTTTAGAATAAATTATGAGAGTGATAAATGGTTTGTCGGTAGGAGAATTAGGGTGCAAAAATGAAACAATTAGAAAAAAGGGGTAAATAGGTGGTTTTGTAAATACACCAGGATAATTGTATAAATAGTATAATTTGTTATTGCAGGTTTAAGAATTCTTAGGTGTAAAATTTATTAGAAATTGAGTAGATAAGAAAGAGAAAAGTGGAAGTTTTTTATTGGACCAAATTAAGCACGTCGCCACTTGGTGCTTAAACTAAACATGATAAAATCATAACTTAGATAAAGTAATAGTTTCATTTCGTACTCAGGTCACCTAGTTGAGAGAAAACAGAAGAGAAAAGAGAAGAACAACATATTTGCTTAGCAAATTCGATAGTAAAGCTAGAATTCATTGATTTTGCGTCTGTTGCATCCTAGGAGTAAAGTAAGTGATTTCCTTCATTTTTATTGGTTTAATTTCCTTTATAACATGTATTTAGATGTTTGAATGTTGAATAAATAGATTGGAAACTGATATGAATTAGAATATGGGTCTATTTGCATTTGGATTTCAATCTGTATTGCAACCTTGTTTTGTCACATGTAGAGACGGATGTAGTCGAAGTGTAAAACACAAATTTTTTTATTTTTTTTCTAGTATATATTTGTAAATTTTCAGTGCTATCTTTGAGTATAACAAACTATGGATACGAATTAGTGTAAACAAGTCTAATCTAGCAAAAACTATAGTTCGATATTGTGCGTAGAACTCATTTGAACAACGTATAGTCTGATTTTTGGTATAAGTAAACCCTTATATGTTTTTTATATGTGGTTTAAATTTGAGAATAAAATGAGTTTGTTTGGTTGCAAATGGGAGAGGATAACGCAAACATGTCAGATTGTGTAAATAAGCTTATTTTGTATTCCGTCAACTACTGTTGAATATTGGACGCCTATAAATGTGGTCTAAAACATATGATAATGTCTTAAATCATACCTACTTGTATGTATAAGTACATATTTTAAGTGTCAACATTGGAAACATGCATCATTCGAGCATCACATGCATAAACTAGTATTTATGCATTTTGTATTGATAGGAAATTATGTGGTTATGTGTATTAGGTGATAAGGGCTACGAAGAGGCTATAGAGGTGAGCTAAATTACTCCAACTTGGTTTTCTTGTGAGTGCCCATTACGTGCTTTACGTGATATATTGTATATTGTCTGATATATTGGTATTGCTATGAGCTGACATGAGATATGTGAAAATATTGGTATGGGATATTGTTCACAATCTGATTATGTGATATTGGTAAATTCTTATTTCATACGCACTCAAGTATTGGTGATAAATTCTATACACTATATATGAGTTATTAAAAATGATATTGAGATACATTTGTATATATGTTTTGCATCTGATTCCATATGGCTTAAAAGGAATGGTATGGCCAATGTGTTCAGGTATGTGCAATTCCATTGGGAATATTGGTTATATGAGAAAGTAGATAGAAATAATTGCTATACGCAGCTAAAACTCGTCTAAGCCACCTCTAGTCCATTTTACTACATCGATTATATGAGAAAGTAGATGGAACTAAGTGTTATGCGCAACTAAAACTTGTATGAGTCACCTCTAGAATCCATTCTACTATATTGTGTTGGCCAACGATTTATTTGATTAGACCTACGGGTCAATTCTATTGGTATTGGAAAGATCATTGAGATCTCTTATATTGGAAACCTGGGGCAATACTTGACATATTAGGCCATTACCAAATGAAATGGACTTGCATTGCTTAGTGATTGTATTTGGTTAATTTGTTATCTATTGGATTGATTGTATATGTTGTCCCATTATATAATGTTTGATATATGTTGGGTTCCTCATTGAGTTGCGACTCATATAAAGTGCAAAATTTTTCCCAGATACCAGCAGGTTAGCTTTTAAGCTGATTTCCAGGCTTATAGATACAACGACACGACAGAGGTCAAGATGTTGCGATCAGTCTTTCTTTCCTTACCACATGTGCACATAGGGTTTTAAGGATGAGATCTTTATGACTCATCATGCATAACACCTATGTTTACCAAATGTAGCTTGTAATATATGACAAATTTTGTGTGTACAAGTTTGACTAGTTTATCTACAAACATCTTGTATGAATCTTTTATATATGTATAATTGTTATATGTATCATATGAATATGTTTATCTGAGTACGGATGTTACAGAATGACCCTCAGATTTTCTCTCTCCTAAGCTCAACCTCATTCCTGTTCAGTGCGTAAAAAGAATTTTAAGTATGTAAGTCTTCACAAACATATTTGTACATATGTACGTACATTTTTATAAATCAAAGTAAAATAAATCAAAAGGAAAACTAAAGTTGTGAAAACAATAAGATAAAAAGGCATTGGGGCTTTCAAGGTTTCTACTCAGGACTCCAATTTGTAAACTATTGAAAGGGTGATTGGTATTTAGTGTTCTCTCCACTGAGCTAGTCTAAAACCTCTCTCAAGGTCATTTAAGTCATACCTATATTAACTAAGAGGGTCCTCTCAGTCTCACTTAGATAAACTAGATTCATTAAGCCTCTAAGGAATTTCATCGAACATTTCATATGTTTAGATTATCTCTACCCTAAACTATATAAGTTTAATGCTTGTGAGCCTCACCTAGCTTCATCTCTCAATACATCAACTAGACTTACCTAAACTATAATCATGGTGATCAAACACAATTATAGTCACATTAAACAAGTCATTAAATCAAATTCACATACACAAACTACAAATAAGGCTCAACACCCGATCACAAGCCTAACAAATTTTGTTTAGAATCTACATCTCCAGACTCTAATTATAAAAATCAAGCTAACATGATGAAATCAAAATAAAAATATTAATATCCATTAAAAATAACTTAAAATCCAAATACAAAAGAGGAAAAGACTGAGAAAAAAAATCCAATAAGCCTTGATGAAAAACTTCCAATAAGTTTGGGTTGATTGATTTTCTCTCCTTTCCTTGAAAGTCCCTAAATTGTTCTTCAAATGGAAAGATGATCTAAAGGTGTCTAAAGATATCTAAAAGAGGTGAAAAAAGGTTTTTTATACCACTTCTCCAAGCCTTAAAACCATACAAAATATCTCCCAAAGATGCCTCTACACATGTGCCTTGGTCCTTACTCTTTTTGTCTTCATTCACAGCTGTTTTTGGCCACCTGCAGGATGCCACAGCTGTGGTCACTGTCTGTCCTCAATTTGGCACTAATTTTGGGTGCCACGACCCTGGCACTTGGCCACCACGGTCGTGGCCACCTTCTGCCCATTTTTACACCTCCATTTGCTTGCCACAATTGTGGTAATTGGCCACGGTGGTCGTGGCCCTTTTTTGCTCCATAAAATCTTCATTTTCTTCATGCTTTTATGAGTTTATTAGGGACCTTTCAACTTCAAATCACTTTTGCACTTTTTCCCACTCATTTTCTTCAAATTAGTTCGTCCTAAAAATATCACAAACATTATATACATTTCACCATAAAAAAATGATTTATAGGATGAAAATATATACATTCTTGTTTGATTATATTTGTAAATTTAGGATACATCATGCATCTAACTTTTACCAAATGCCTCCAACTGAAATACCATACTCAAAGCCCCATCACATTTTAGGACGAAACAATGATGTATCTATTGATGAAAGCAAGGACAATGAATTTTCCAAATGTACTATTGGATTGGATGGAACAACACGCCTTAAAATTGTGCAGCCTTGAGTATGCAAAGAAAATAGGCAACGAAAGGAAGGAATGCCTTTTGGATTGCACTTGACTAAGATATTTGGGCATTTTCATGTGAACTTTGAAGGTTTTAAGTCAATAAAAATTTCAGTTGGAAAAAGATTGAGAATGGAGTCATTGAAGAACATGAAAATATATCGCACAAAGAACCGAGGTTACATTTACTAGCCCTACCTTTAGGATGAGGACGAAATGTATTATCCAGATGATAAGGCTCAAAAACTAAGTAGAAATGAACAAGTATTTGTTAGGAAAGCATCGGGTTCTAAAAATAAGTTGGCTACAAGTCAAAGAGCTACAGATTCCACTCCTCCAACCTCGACAATTGTGCCATAAAATGTGGAAGATAGACTATCAAAGCTTGAGTCGGAGGTTACAACAAGAATTTGATGTCTTTGGTTTATAAGTTAATAGAATCGATAAGGACTAGGAAACCTTTTGTCACGACCCATTTCCAAATCATGACCGGTATAAGAGGTGGATTGTCTATAGAAGTCCAGTCCATCTCGCACAAGCCTTAGATAATCAGAAACTAAATCCAAAAATTCATTTATCAAAACATTTCCATATAAAACCATTTGTAAGAAATCATATAGGTATATATAAAATATAAATATACAAGTATAACAAAATATGGTGTAAGTGAAATCAAGTACAAAGTATATGAAATGTAAATCGGAGGAATCCAAAAGACAAAAAATAACCCCAGTAACCCAACAACATCTCGGTGCAGAGCTCTAAAACAAAAGGAGTAGCTCGGCCAAAAGAGCGTCACTAACTAAATAAACAAACGCCTCACTAAGCTGAGACGCCAGACGATTGTTGAGCCAAAATGTTGAGTTCAGTTTTGATGATGATGAAAGCAAAACATCCATGAAAGAGATGCAAAGTTGCAAACTTATTGATATTTAACTACAAAGCATCTTATGAGTCATCAAAGCACGTCAATGCAAGCATAACAGGCTTCTACGCGCATAGTAGAGCCTACAACGCATATAGACGAGAAGCTGATGCTACTGGATCTAACTTATACACATATACAAATTCTGAGATTGTGAGAAAAATTCTAAGGTCCTTGCCTAAATCATGGGCTTCCAAGAAGGATGCTATCCTTGAGGCCAAAGATCTCTCTTCTCTTCCATTGGAGGAATTACTTGGATCCTTACTCACACATGAAATGGGTTTGGAAGAAGAAGATAAAGGCAGCAAGAAGAAGAAGAAAAAGGACATCGGCATTGTTCTCAAAGCATCCTCAAAATACATTGAAAGCCCAAGCTCAAGTGAGGATGATGATGAAGACGAGGACAATACTGATAAAGTGGAACATCTCACAAAGAAATTCTGCAAATTTCTCAGCAAGGAAAGAGAGGCAAAGAAGGCCAACAAGAAAAAGAGCAAGCTTATTTGCTATGAATGTAATGAATCGGGACATGCTAAGCCAAATTGTCTTTATTTGAAGAAGCATAGCAAAAGGAGAAAAAGAATGATTCTTGATGATGATTCCAGTTTCAGTGATGATGATGAAATTGGAGGAATATGCTTAACAGCCATCAAGGCCAAGGAGAAGCTTGAAAATGTGGTGCCTTTTCCCTGAACTTAAAAATGTCATTCAAATTTGATTTTTATGCAAGTTTTGATTATTTAATGAAGTTGTTTACCACTGTGTTGATTGCATATATTGATTTTCAAAGGGGGAGATATTTTTTTAAACCTCTTTATGCATTCTTTTAAAATATTCAGGGAGAGTATTGATTTATATCTTTGAAAAATGCATTTACTTAGGGGGAGCTAAGTGTGCTTAATAATTTTAATCATATTTTCTTTGAAAAAGGGGGAGAATATTTATTTTTGTTATTCTTATTGATGATACAAAAAGGGGAAGAAATGTTACACGAATTTGCATGTTATTTTTTCCATTGGTATCATATTTGCTTTGAAAATCATGAGTATTATTGTGCTGAACTTACCAAGTGACAATGACTGAAATTCTTGATCAAGTTTTTTGTTATTGATGAATAGATATTCAAATTTATGTATGTTTTATCATCATCAAAAAGGGGGAGATTGTTGAGTTCAGTTTTGATATTTAACTACAATGCAAAACATCCATGAAAGAGGTGTAAAGTTGTAGACTTGCTGATATTTAACTACAAAGCATCTTATGAGTCATCAAAGCACATCAAAGCACGTCAATACATGCATAACAGGCTTCTACGCACACAGTAGAGCTTACAACGCACATAGACGAGAAGTTGATGCTACTGGATCTAACTTATACACATCTACGCACACTGCATATGGTACAACACACGTTGACAAAGATCTAAACTGATGAGGAGAAACGCTACGCACGCAGAAGAGGCAACAACGTACGTAGACGAAGCTTGACTGAAATAAAACCAAAATCTGTTGCAGCATGTCAGAACTTCAAAAAGGGAATATTCTCTGACATGAATTCAGAGAATATCATAATAGTGAGTCACGCACAAAGCATGAAAATTCAAAAGTGTCAGATGGGGAGAGCTGGACTAGCTGACAAAATCAAGATGCTCATTGGGAATTTGAATATATCTGACATTCCCTGACACAAATCACATGCAAAATCAAAGGTGCAGACTTTGATCAGACGCCTACGTACACAGAACAAAAGTGCAACGCACGTAGCAAG
>CAODLS012101151.1:0-11658 GCA_948243855.1 Flueggea neowawraea
TATCAATTGGAATGATATTTGCTTATGCACGATTTTTTACTCTGAAAACAATTCATGAATTTTGACATTATTTTATGTAAAAAGATTAAGTAATTCTCTCTGAAAACATTTTGGTGTTTCTTACTGGAAATGATTTGGGAATATCCCTGAGGTTATTTTAACATTATTTTCTATAAATGTTTTGAGGAAATATTTTGAAAGAAAATATTTGACTATTTTATATTTTGAAACTAAGCATTTATTGAGTCAAGTTTTTGCAAATCTGTCTAACTGTTGTCTTCCTTGATTGCGAATGATTTCGATATTGATTTCAAAGCTATGATACTATATCTACTGTATATATGTATATACCCCTATACTGGCATCTGAAGTGTTCTAAACGTTTTCAAACTTTCTTTGTGATGCACATATTAGACAATCTGGAGTGTTGTTTTCTCACTAGGGATTCTTACCCCTTTCTTTTATGTCTATTCTCTTTACTTCTATTTTTCAGGTGATTTTGGTTGATTACGGACTGTTGACATTCAACATTTGGTGAGGCACTCTGGAGATTGCCTCTTTGTTCGGGCTCAGTATGTATTTTTTTAGTTGCTCCACACCAAGTAGTAGGTTATGACTTTGTATCTGTTATAAAATGTTTAATGGTTTTACTTAAATTACTTATGTAGTATTTTGATATTACAATCATGTTTTAAGTATATTCGGAAATATTATTTTCAAAAATCATATCTCTGTTAAACGTTTGAATTTGACTAATAAGCCGATTGTTATTAATAATTGGGTAGATGTTTATGTTTTTCGAGGCTTGTGCGGGATGGGTCGGGTTTCCATAGACGGTTCGCCTCGTACGCCGGTCATGGTCCGAAAACGGGTTGTGACAAAAAAGTACTTAACATAAGTAAGAAATAGTCAAATAAGGATTAAACATAACAAAGATGGAAAAATTAGGGCTGAACATTAAAAAGTTAAAAAAAAAAGGGTTTCCGTTCAATATAAAGTGTCGACGTACAAACGAAACCACATGGACATTAGACGATATAGGGCTTATTTAGTTGATAAAAATTTTTATTATTTTTTAGAAATTAGAAAATATAGATGAAAAAAATGAAAAATTGTTTTAAAAAATTGATTAGCAAATATATTTTGTAAACATTTTTAATTTTCAAAATATAGAAACAATAAAAAATAGAAAATTATTTTCTAAACTAAAAATAGCTGTAATTTCCTCAGAATTCTTTGGAAAAATCAAGTGCCATCACTTTACATAACCTTAAACAAAAGTACCATCACTTTGGAAAAAAAATAATTACCATAAAATAAGATTTATTTTATAATGATATTTATACCGTTTTATTTGCTCCTATGATGAAATTAACAAAGGGCATAATCACGTGGTAAGAAAAATAGGCATAATTATAATTTCAAAAAAAAAAAGCACAGAGGGCACAATTATTTGGTGTCAAACGACTGCCTGTCGATTGGAAATCTTTCCAGAGCTTGAATCTTGTTTTAGGAGGAAATAACGCCTTGCATACCATTTTCAAATTACTCTTTGGTCCAGACGCCCACCAATTGCACCTTTTACATTTGCGTCTTCATTTCATATTTAAGACGCTCGAAATTTAACCTAATATCTGTTTTTTCTTTTAACCTTTTTCGCCATGTTTTAATTCAACTTTATAATTCCTAGGTTGTTTCCTCCTTTTTCCTCCATGTCTATTCCGCAATTGGTTTTTCTCTGTTGAACTATTTTTTTTGTTTCCAAAAACTGAATCTGGAAAACGTAGAAGTTTAGTGAAGATCTTAAATGTCATGATCCATTTTCAGACCATGATCGGCATACGAGACGAACCGAACTAGAGGCCCGACCCATCTCGTACAAGGCTCGGAGATTCAGACATACTACCCAACTTAACCATTTAAAACATTTATTAACATTGTGTGTGTAAAATTATGAAACGTTATCAAACGAAATATAATAAATGTAAATAATTAAAACAATTATCGAAACATAATTTCATATATCAAATCTCAAACACATTTCATACATCAAATATCAAACACAATTCATACATCAAATATCAAACACCCACTACCATCCCGGTGTGGAGCTCTAATACATAACAAACTCAGGGACCGAGTAAGAGGGCACTCACTAACAGTGTAAAGTGCCTCACTGATGTCGAAGATGCCAAACAACTGCTGACGTTAACGGAGTACCTGAAAGATAGTTGGGGGTGAGTAAACTCAATGAGGAACGACACACCAGATCGTCTATGGGACTCACATAAACCTTTTTGAAAACAATTCAAAAAATATTACATGCAGATATAATGTATATATGTATAGACAATAATACATAATAGTAATTTGGAAAATTATTTGAATTCATTCGCATCCAAAGCAAACAACAAGCAGATAGAAAATACAGAGTATATATCATATATTAGAAATAGATAAAGATATGAGACCATAAACAAAGATATATGTATAATAGGTGTGGACTCCGCCACTAATCAGAAATAGAATACATGCGTCTGTCTGGACACACGACTACCATAATACCTTGGTAACTGGGTCTTGACTGCACATTGGTATACCAAAGACTATGTTTACCCTTCGTAGGCCAAAACTGAACCGAAACCTAACCCATTCAAGAACTCATCAAATCTTTCAAACCCAAGCTTGAATCATGTTTATCTAACCTCAACCCACCATGATATAGCAACCCTAAGCATCCATTTCATAAGAATCATCCAAAACATGAAATGGACGAAAAGAAGTGATTAGAGATGTTTCCTTACCTCAAGAATTGAAATGGGAGCAATAAAAAGGTGTTTTGGATTGATTTGGAGGAGAGAGAGACAAAAATGAGGTGAGAAAGCCGAGAGAATCGGGTAGGGTATATATATAACCCCTACACAAACCGGCTTCGCTTTTTCAAAATTGCCTTGCTCACATGAGTGACAGTCCTCCTTACTCGAGTGACACCCCTATCACTCGAGTAACACCTCTTCTTACTCGAGTAAGATTTTTTTCCAGATATTCATATGGAGGTTCGTTTTACTCGAGTAACCAAATAACTTACTCAGGTAATCCATACCCCATTTCACTCGAGTAAGGCCTTTTTGCTTACTTGAGTAACTCCTCTTAAAAACCATCAATCATCAACTCAACATTTTAACCATTCAAGATCAAACCGAGACCAACTAAACACTAAAACTTTGACAAGTTAACATCTTCAAACATCAATTCATTATCTCAAATACATCAATTGATCATCCCGAACAATCAAGAATACAAATCAGAACTGAACAGAAAGCTACAGGAGATCAGGTCGGAATCAGCGGGTATTACATTAAATCACATGTATTTTCTCCTCTGTTCTTCATCTTTGAAGGTCCTATTTCTTAGTTTTTAAAAAAAAAAACTTTATCTGTAATCTTCTTTAATTTTAAGTTTGATTTTTTTTTTGCAATTTCAACTTGATTTTTAGTTTGTGAATCTATGGTTCCATTCTTCCTTGTTTTTCTAGATTTCCCCATTATGGCAAAGCTTCGCCTTGTGGATTCTCCTTCAAATTCCACTTTTAGTCGTCTGAGAACGAATGATACTGAATCTATCGATGCTCTTCAACTTGCTCATTCGACGAAGAGGAAATGCTCCATTGGTGGTACCATTGGTGGCTCTATTGGTTCATCTTTAGGTGATGGGTTTCATTTCATGTATGTTTATGTTGCATTTTTATTTTACATTGTAAATTGTTGTTATTCGTGTCTTTTTATGTCTTTTCTCTTCTGTGGCGTTTTAGGTGGAATGTTGGTGAAACGAGAGGAGTTGCATCTATTTTAGGCATATTCAGTGTGGACTGCACATCAGCATGACCATGCCATAGCGACACGTTGACTAGGCTGATTTATTCCACATTGGGCCGGGTATTTTCACTATTGGGTCTGGATTTTTGAGCCTCATGGACGTGTTTGGAGGCTGCTGACCTATTTTTACTGCTAGAACAATACATTAGGGTTATTATTATTATTTTATCAATTTTATTAGGATTAGGTTCGGAGAGAGAGCACATATAAATACTCTCTTAAACTCATTATTTGGGAGCCCTTTCACTATTGTAAGGAGGTCGCACGCCCCATAAATATTTTCTTTCACATTTTGCATGTTTCTTCTTGCTTTGAGTAGCTAAACAATTCTCTAGTCGAGGTATTTTAAAGTTTATATCCTAATATGTTGTGAGACTTATGTTTTTATATGTTATTAAGTATTTCGAGTATTTATTTAGTTTTTGTGTCTTAGTTCCTTTATTATTATTTCGATTGACTGATTAATGAAGGCCTGTTGATTGATTGATTGAGATAATATGTTGTTATTTAGGATTGATAGTGTGTCACATTAGTCCTAATCTAGGTAACAAATAACATGAATTTATATGTTGGACATTGTTCATTGTTATGGAACTGAATAATCTAGTTTAAATGATTTACGGCGTTCCAACTTCACTGGCTAGGATAGGGGTATCTTTAGTTCTTACTGTTATCATAGATTAAACCTTGTCAGGGCGTCTCGGGGGTTGTCTAGTGATTAAGAAAATAGTCTGCAGGGCGTCCCAGACTATCGATCAGGTAAGAAGACATTGGTTAATTGAGTGTGTCATCGTTAACTATAACTCTGTCTATTCGAATGCTTGTTATTTATCTTTCGTGTCTGTGATCAATTGAAAAAATAGAACTGAGAAGTACCTTGGCTAGGCGGTCATTATTATTGATTTCATCATATTTTCATTGTTGCATTATTATTGTTTTTCCAATTGAAATCTTTAATTTAGTTTCTTTGCATTTTCGGCATTACCCATATTTCCGCAACTTTGTTTTATCTTTGTTTTCGACGAATAAATAAACTTTGTCAATCTCTGTGGATTCGACATTGCTCACTGTTATTTACATAATCTTTATTTTCAAGTAGGAATTAATTTGTTGGTTTGAAACCCATCATTAGGTGTGCAGGTTTTTTCCCTAATTCTTGTTTAAGCCAATGCGATTCTCGTTGTAGTTAATTTAGTCGTTTATTTTAGTTTAAAGATACATGCAGTCCTATATTACTATTGTTCTTGATTTTAAATTTTTGTTTGCTTGTTTTCTATTACAGACTAGGCATATGAAGGTCGCTGAATCTTTAAAAGAGGATCATGTTTACAAACAAAAGAAGGTTTGATTTCGTTCGAAGCCATAATCTTATATTTTGTGATTGTGGACAGTGTTATGCATTGTTGAAAATGTGTTTTGTTTTTTTTAAAGGTATGTTTATGTTGCTGGTGCTTGATGTTTCAAAACTCATTCAAACATGCTTATAGTTCTATTTTTTTCTTACAGCCAATTAATTTTGTGCTTTAGCAGTTACTACAATAGTTAAAACTCTGTATTTGTTATGGTTTTTTATTGGTTGATTTTTGGTTTTTTTTGGTTATATTTTTCCTCGTATTTGTATTTTTAAGTGTGTAGTCATTTCTTCAGTCTTAAGCTCAGGTTTCCATTGTTTGGTCATCTTGATAAATTTGGCATTGCTTATTTTGACACTTGTGGCAATGATTTGCTTCCTATTTATAAGTCTATCCTATTGGTGATTTTAACATGTGAAGATTTCTTTTTTGGAAGAAACCAGTGTGTTGTTTCTTAGTTTTCATGATTTGTGTGTTCCCGAGATGTTGTGCATTTTGTGCTTATATTTTTTTTGTTGATTATTGGTTGTTTCACTTATATTTTCTCTTGCCTTTGTATTTTTAAGTGCGCAGTCATTTTCTTAACTTCTTAGTTTAGGTTTTCTATCTTAGGACATCTTCATGAATTTGACATTGCTTATTTTGACACTTGTTGCAATGATTCACTTTTGTTTATTAGTGAAGATTTCTTTTGGAAGAAAGCAATGTGGTGTTTATTAGTTGTCATGATATGTGTGGTCCCAAAATGTTGTGCATTTGTCATTGTTAATTTATTTATGTTGGTTTATGGTTGATTTTTGGTTGTTCTAGCCCTGTTTATCTAAGTCCTTTTAATGCTTTCACTTGACTTCCCAATTGATATGTGATTGTTCTATTTATGCAATTTACTAAGAACAATGTTGGAAAGAAACAATGAAAACTAGTTTGTCTGCAATTGGATCCTAATGGTGAGATTTTAGATTTCACACCTCTTCAAAGGTTCTAATTTTTTGGATACGTAGCAGGATTTTTTTTGTGATTAATTTTTATTTCATTGTATTTATAATTTTTTTCTTGAATAGTTCTGTTGTTATTGCATTTAGTAATTATGGAAATTTTTTTGGTTGATTTTTGGTTGATCTTTGGTTGTTTTTGCTTATATTTTTCCTTATGTTTGTGTTTCTAAGTGTGTAGTCGTTTTCTCCAATTATTAATTCAGTTTTCTTTCTTAGAATATCTTCATGAATTTGATATTTCTTATTTTCACACTTGTTACAATCATTCACTTCTGTTTTTTAATCTATCCTATTGGTGTTCTAACTTGTGAAGATTCTTTTTGGAAGAAAGTAGTGTGATGTTTATTTGTTGTTATGATATATTTGGTCTTGAGATGTTGTTCATTTGTCATTAAGATTTTTTTTGGTGGTTGGTTTATGGTTGATTCTTGGTTGTTTTAGCCCTATTTATCTAATATCTTTTAATGCTTTTACTTGACTTCCCTATTTATTTAAGTTCTTTTAAATCAAAATTAGGTTTTGAAAAAATTGTCTATTTTTTTTATGTTTTTCTGCGTTTGATTATCAATCTATTTTAATAGGTTTTGATGAATTAAAGTTAAGAAAAAAATAAATTTGAGCAAAATAGGAGGATACTATGTGAATGCTATAATCCCAATATGACAATTCAATAGGGGGGGTGAATTGAATTTCTTGCTAAGAACTAAAACTTTTGAAAACTTTTTGCAATCTTTTGTAAAAAAAAACAGTATCTCAATCCAACACACTACCACAAAATCTGAAAATAAAAAGAGTAAGGGATAGAAAAACAAATTCGAGATTTATGGTGATTCGGTCCTCCTTGACCTACGTCCACTCCTCTAGCTCACTAGAGAGTTTCCAATCGACTATGATTCTTCCTCACTTCTATGTGGAGGGAAACATTTACACTTCTTATTTTGCAGGCTCACAAAAAACTTTTACAACCTTGTTTTTGCTGGACCAAAACAAGAAAACCACAACTACTTGTTTTTCAAGGCAATAACTAGCAAACCTAAACTACCCTTAAGCTTTATCACCAAAGCTTGATTATAGTAGATTTCTCAAATAAGGAAAAGTATTCTCACACTAACTCAAAAAGCAAATAGCAACACAAAATCTTGGTTGGAATGTAAGAACTTAAGAGCACTTAGAGAGAGAAAATCAAGAATGAAATTAGCAAAATTTGGGCACACTCTCTAGATGTTCTTTACTTATCTCTGAAGTGTAGACCTATATTTATAGGAAGACTCCATAATATAGCTGTTATGGGTTTTGAAATAGCCGATGTGAGATGAAAGAGAAATTTTGATTTTAATGATATCAGTAGGTATAACGTGTATAGACAGGTATGCAAGGTGCATTGTATATGTGCCATAAGAATGTTGCGCCTTGTTTCTCTTCTACGTGTATTGTACAAAGCTTGATATCAACTGCCTCAAATTTCACTTATAGTAATGTGACTTGCATCTTTGCAATGCACTTTTTATTTGTATAAGTAGCAGTCACCTGGAAATTTTCAGATCACAACGTGACTTACATCCTTGCAACGTGCTTTGATCAAGCATCAGTGTGCGTTGATCATAGCCACTTCATGCTTCTATTCATGTTATTGATCTTCAAAGATCACACATTTGATTCTTCATATGCATCTGTCAGATGTCATAGAATATTCAAATTTGAATCCCGAGGCACATACTTGTCAGATGCTGACATCACCCTCGTCAACATGACTTGTAAGCCTTGCAATATGCGTTAATAGCTTTCCTCAAAGGTGACTCCTTTACTCATCAACGTGACTTAATGAGGAATGAAACGTTGATTAGCATTGCCTTGCAACTCAACTTCAAGTCTGATACACATCTCATCTATGTGACTTGCGTAGCCGACAAAGTGACTTGTACACATGTGCAATCAAGGTCGAGAGTTCTTTATTCGCATAACACGACTTGATCCCAGTACAACTCGCCTTGTAAGATTCAAAGTCCATCTGCTTTCTAAGTGAATTACGTTAATGTGCCTTGTAACCTCTCATACGCGCCTTGTAACACTTCTGGAAAATCCAGAAATCCTTGAGTAAGATCAATGTGACTTGCAACAGGTACGATGTGTTTTGATCATACTGCTATGTGCTTAGATTAAGTTGCAATTTGCATTGCTTAACCTTTTCACATGTTTTGTTGAAATCATCAAAACTGAGAGTCAACATTGGGAGGCTGGAGGTGTGAAGTGTGTAGACACGCATATCTTTCCTTTGCAGCAATGTGTGTGGGCGCTCGAGGGTGGCTCAAGTGTTCAAAAGTTTCTAAATTTTTTACAGATTTAAAATTCACATGAAAAAAAGATTTAGCAATGTGTATGGAGAGGATATTATATATGGAAAAGGCCTTTCTGTCACAAAATTAAGAAAATTTGGAGGACGCATTGACAAAAATGCTATTAGGTCCTCCTTTTCCAAAGCATATGAAGACTGCCTTGACCTTACCATTCCGAAAAGTTAAAACTACACTGTGGCTTGGCAATGCATCTCATTTTACCAACAAGAAGAACCTCAAAATGAACTTCTTCTTAGGTTTACAGAGCTGGATTTTAATTATGTACAACTATTGCACGAACAAGAGTTTTCACTTAAAATAAGACTAGTTATTCGACACCCACGATAAGTCTTAATATATGTTCTCATTTTATTTCTGTATTTTCAAAAATAGCTTTTTTTAAAATCATTTTATTTATTCCCACTAAAAATTGAATTTTATTTTTATTTGCTTTCACTGTTAATAATTTTTGATAAGCTATTTTATAAATCATTGCAAAGTCACAGATGATTGAAGTACTAATTAACTACAAGTTCATTGTTACAAATATTTTACTTAGCTCTTCATGCATTAAAAAATAATAAATTTCTATTGAACCCTTAGTATTTTGAAATGTTTTTGACAATCTACACAGATGAATGTGATAAGAATTGTACTAAAATCAAGACTGGAGTCAATGAAATAATCCCAGAAGTCACATGTCGCAGTAAAATCATTCGACTCATGTCTTAGAAGTGAAAGAAATTGATTTGTGAAGAAACAACCCTCAAAACGTGCATCTCTCGTGTGTTACGCATGTTACGTATGCAATTTTCAACTACATGTCCTTTTTGGTGGTTGCCATTCGCAAAGACAAGTGGTATCTCAGTTCTGTTCAAAATCGAAGCTTGACAAGCACATATCATGCTAGGCAACATGTGTCTCTCTCTAACAAGTTTGATTTTTGGAAACAGCTAGTTGATCAATGTCGGGAGGACGAAACCATCCGGGAACAAACAGCCGAATATGACATTAGCAAGGGAGCGTCTCTTGCCCTGGAGATGTGTATTGCATGTAAAAAATGAAGACAAACTTTAAGACATGCCCATGACACTAGGGAATGTGCATCGCATGGTACGATTTAGATTTTTTGGAAGCTAATGAAGGGACAACCAAGTTCTTTTATTCTCAAGTCTTCAAGGATTATTTTCAAGAATCATTCCTCAAGTATATAAGGGACTTTCTGGACAAAAATGAAAAAGAAAACACATACGCACTCATTGCAAATATTCATCAAGTATCAACAACATTGAAATCATATTTGTGGGTATCTAAGAGCATTCATTATTCATGTATAATTTTTGATGCTCTTGTGAGATATTGTGAACTTACTATTTGCATTTCAATCAATCATATCATTGAGAGGGGATTTCAAGAAATGGTTTAGCATAGTTGTACCTTAAAGAAAACAACAATAATTGGGTGAGTTCTCACTTAACTTGAGAGTGGTCTTGGAAGAGTTTCTCATTACACCTAAGAAAGTGATTAAGGTTGTAAAGGTCCTCACTTCATCCTTGGAAAAGTGATTGTGTATTTGTTGAAGGCCTTTGAGAGGTAAGTTGTGGAAAATCCTAAGTGGGTATACTTAGGTAGTGGATGTAGGCAAGAGAGTTGTCGAACCACTCTAAATCTCTTGTGTTCTTTGTTCTCCTTCCTATCATTTTCATTCAAACTTTCAAAACACAACAACAATTACTAAATAATCACTCAAAAGCTAAAAGTTCAAACAAAGTGTCACTCCACAGTGTTCACTCCCTATAGTGTGGTTACCAATCCTCCCCGAATTTTCCATCAGTTTGACCCCGAAAGTGCTCTTCTTCGTTGCTCACTCGCCCTTCATAATGTTGACTCGCCTCTCCCTTCATCCCAATCATTTTCCTCATAATTCCACACAAAATCGATTACCCATCCCTGAAACAACTCAAAAACACTAAATTTTACCCAAAATAACAAAATCTATACTAGTCTCCACTTTGGCCAATTTTGCAAAATGAAGAGAGCTAGCACAAAAGGGGTTGAAGGAAGCTCATCCACACCATATAGAGATAAAAGCAATAGGTCTAGAGTGGATGTCAAGGGCTCAAAAAACTCATTGCAAAAAATTTTGGGATTAGAAAGCCATGAAAAGGTATAATGCTCTTAGCCATGACAAACTAGTTTTTAGTGTTTATGTGGACTTTAGTTCATTTGATGATGGTGACTTGGATTTTAGTGTAATAGAAAGAATTGGTTTATCTAGGATTGCTTCATTAAATTGCAAAACTTTTGAGGAATTGGTTAGGTTGTTCTATGCAAATTTGAGAGCTACCTTTGTTGATGGTGTGCTTCAAATAAGTTCATATGTCCTTAGTACTTGACTTGCATTTGATGAAGCATATATGGCTAGGATGTTTATTATGAGACTTGGAGATGGTGTTGTGAAAATTGTTGAACTCAATACCACGTAAGGATTGGACGACCCCACGAATCATGCTAAGTATGTAGCCTATCCTATCTTAGGTAAAACATATCACAATTTGCCAACACGTGTCTTGAGTTTGGACAAAAAATTTATTAATTTTGTGGTTAATCGGTGCATTGTTCCTAAGGTGGGATCACATGGCTATTTGGCTATTTGACTAAACGTAACAAGGAAATTCTTGTGAGGTTGCATAATGGTGAAATGTTAAACTTTCCTAGGATGATTATGGAAAATTTGATGCATAAAGTCAACATGATGGCTTAAAAATATTACTCTTCAAATGCCACAAAATAAGGAATGCCTTATGGGATGCTTCTTACTAGACATGTTGCTGGTTCCGGAACCGGCGGTTTCGGTTTGTCAAATGTACAAACAGGAACCGAACCGTGGTTTTCACGGTTTAGTCCGGTTTCGGTTCGGTTCGGTTTCAATTTTAACCGGTTTAAATCGGTTTAATCGCCGGTTCGGTTTCGGTTCGGTTTCTTTTTTTTTTTCAAATTTTTTTTAATCCGTTATTTTATCCCGTCAATTGGTTTGTAAATTTTGTTATATTCAATAATTAACTATAATATCAATAATGTATTTTATTCTAAAGATTTTTTT
>CAODLS012101280.1:0-12308 GCA_948243855.1 Flueggea neowawraea
TTTTATAGATAAACAAGTAAACTATTCCTCTCTCAAATGCAAAGATAAGTTTAATAAGGAAGAACAAAATTAATGAACACTCTCAAGCAACAATGAATTTTCAAGTGTAAAACCCCCTTGAGAAGTGTATGAATGATTTGCAAGATTGAGCACAAGAAAGCTTGATGTTGTTGTAAGATGATTGCAAGTGGTTAACAAGTTCTCTGATATGTCTTGAGTGTATTTATAGCTTTCCAAGTTGATATGGCCGTTGGAGGATTGATTGAAGCCGTTGTGAGATAGAACAACCCTTCATTTAATGTTCTGACACAAGTCTCTAACTCGAGTTAGCCTTTCATGTAACTGGAATTATCCACATGAAAATTACGAGTTCTTGACCTCTAACTCGAGTTATCCATAAATATGACTGCTGGATTGTGTCAGATTTTGCCTCCAAGTTCTAACTCGAGTTATCCAAGTATCTTACTCGAGTTAAATTTACTCCAGGATATTTAACTCGAGTTAGCCTCCATTTAGCTCAAGTTGCCTAGTATTTGATCAACTCGAGTTATGCATGTTATTACTCGAGTTATAGCACTTGATCAGCAACTTCTGGGTGATCCTCTTACTCAAGTTGACAACCTTGTAACTCGAGTTATATATACCTTCAATAACTTGAGTTGACTCACGTGTAACTCGAGTTGTCTAGCCACTGATTAACTCGAGTTGTATCTTATGTAACTCGAGTTGAATTTCCATGTTGATGGTTTGATTTTTCTTCAACACTTTGGCTCTTCAGGATAGCAATGTTAACTTGAGGTGTGTTCTTCGTTTACTCGAGTTAGGCTAGAACGACCATCCTAAAACACTCAAGTATCAAACTCAATTTTGTTCATCATCAAAATACAAAGAGATCCAAATGTTAACCACTCTTGGTTCAACATTCTCTATCATGGTAATTAAATTATTAAAATGATTAATTTGGTTAATCATTAATAATTTAGGGTTTTATGATTTATGTCATAAATATAATATAAGATATTATCCATTAATGTAATGGGCTTTTAATATATATCACTTATTATTAAGTTAAATATGTTTGGCTTATTCTTATGTGTGACATAATAATTTGGCTCATATGTATTAACAAAAGAGTGGTTTATTTAATGATAATGTATCATGTAATTAAAAGTCCAATGGCATTAAAAAGCCTATGATAAATTCGGCACACTTCCTAATTTATAGGAAAAATTATGCACTCCTATTTTTTAGAAGTCCTAATTAGTCCATTTAATTAATTATGAAGTGCTTATTCTTGTGGGATAAGAAAGACTAACCTTAATGCACCTATTTAGAGTTTTCCATATGCCTACAAATAGGTGCACATATGTTCCTCCCATTCATTTTCCACAAAGATTGAAGGATCACACTAAGCAAAACAATTTCATGAAGTATTTGGATATGTTTAAGAAAATCCAAATGAACATTCCTTTCATAGAAGCAATTTCTCACATGCCACACTATGCAAAAAATTTTAAAGAAATTGTTTCTAACAATAAGAAATTGGAGGAATATGCAACCATTGCATTGACCGAGGAATGCAGTGCGGTCATCCAAAATAAGCTTCTTCCAAAGCTTAAAGATCCCGGGAGCTTCATTATTTGGGACTTGCGGCATTGATCGTTCTTTGTGTGATTTGGGAGCATCCATCAATCTCATACCTCTCTCAATTTTTCACAAGCTCAGTGTGGGAGAACTCAAGCCATCTACCACTTCTCTTCAGCTTGTCGATAGGTCTATTCGATATCCCTTTGGCATGCTTGAAGATGTCTTGGTAAAGGTTGGTAAATTTTACTTTCCTGCAGATTTTCTTGTTTTGGAAATGAGTGAGGACTCTGATATCCCTCTCATTTTAGGAAGACCATTTTTAGCCACTGGGAGAGCCTTAATTGATGGTCAACAAGGAAAATTAACTTTAAGGGTGGGAAATGAAATGCGAGAATTTAATGTATTTAAAGCCATAAAATTCCCATCTTTAGATGAAACTTGCCATAGCATTGATGTTGTTGAACCTTTGCTATGTAAGAAATTTGAAAAACAAAGAGACGACTTTTATGAAACATGCATTGCTTTGAGCTTGTCAAGGGAAATTGAGGATTTAAACTTGAAAGATAGTGTGATGAGGTTAGATGGTGAGGGGTACATTTTTAAAACCACATTTGAAGACTTAGGTGTGGGAAAAACCAAATTGACTCCATCTTGTGAGGAACCACCTCAAGTAGAGCAAAAACCCTTACCTTTACACCTCATATATGCCTACTTAGAGGAGTCCTCAACATTTCCTGATATTGTTCCATCTTGTTTAAGTGATGCGGATGAGAACAAACTTTTGAGGGTGCTAAGAGAACATAGGTCGGCAATTGCATGGAGTATTACTGACATTCAAGGCATTAGCCCATCCATATGCATGCACCAAATATTGATGAAGGATGTCTACAAGCCAACAATTGAGCACCAAATGTGACTCAACCCAAATATGAAAGAAGTAGTACGTGCAGAGGTATTAAAGCTATTTGATGTAGGTATTATCTACAACATTTCTGATAGTAAATGGGTTAGTCCTGTTCAGGTTGTGCCTAAGAAAGGTGGGATTATTGTTTCTAAAAATGCTAAACATGAATTAATTCCAACTAGATTTGTAACTAGTTGGCGCATGTGCATTGATTATCGAAAATTGAATGTGTCCAATAGGAAAGATCATTTTCCATTGCCATTCATTGATCAAATGCTTGAGAGATTGGTCATTCATGCTTATTATTGTTTTCTTGATGGCTATTTCGGTTACAATCAAATTCCTATAGCACCCGAAGACCAAGTAAAAACTACTTTTACTTGCCCCTATGGTACCTTCGCATATAGGAGAATGTCTTTTGGTTTATGCAATGCACTCGCAACTTTTCAAAGATGTATGATGGCAATATTCTCTGATATGATTGAAGATATCATAGAAATTTTCATGGATGATTTCTCGGTCTTTGGATGTTCATTTGATGTATGTCTTGATAATTTGAAGAAAGTGTTGCAAAGATGTGAAGAGACTAATTTAGTGGTAAATTGGGAAAAATTTCATTTCATGGTTAATGAGGGCATTGTACTTAGTCATCGAATTTATGTCAATGGCATTGAAGTTAATAAAGCTAAGGTGGAGGTAATTCAAAATTTACCTCCTCCAATTTCGGTAAAATGGGTTAGAAGTTTCTTAGGCCATGATGGTTTTTATCGTTGTTTCATTAAAGATTTTTCAAAAATTACTAAACGCTTATGCGCCTTACTTATGAAGGATGCATCGTTTAACTTTGATGTTGAGTGTTTGCAGGCCTTTGATAGGTTGAAGAAAGAATTGACATCCGCCCCCTATCTTAAAAACGTCGAATTGGAGCCTGTAATTTGAGCTCATATGTGATGCAAGTGACTTTGTCATTGGTGTCGTGTTGGGCCAAAGAAGGGAGAAACGACTTCACATGATTTATTATGCAAGTCGATTGCTCAATGATGCTCAAATAAATTATGCCACTACCAAAAAGGAGCTCTTAGCCATTGTGTATACCTTTGAGAAATTTCACTCCTATTTGGTGGGATCCAAGGTGATTGTTTACACTAACCACTCTACAATCAAGTATTTGTTGGCAAAGAAGGATGCAAAGCCTCAATTGATTATGTGGATACTTCTTTTACAAGAGTTTGATTTGGAGATTACAGACAAAAAAAGGGTGTGAGAATGTGGTTGCCGATCATTTGGCGAGAATTGAACTACTTCAACATGATGAAGAGCCAATTTGTGATACATTTCAAAATGAGCAACTCTTTGGTATTGATACTCCAAGTATTACATGGTATGCTGACATTGTCAACTATTTAGCATCAGGAATTGTGCCTAAAGAATTGTTTCTTCATCAAAGAAGGAAATTCTTTGCGGATGCTAAACACTACATGTGGGAGGATCCATTCCTTTTCAAATATTGTGGAGATGGCATAATTAGGAGGTGTGTCCCAGATCACAAGATGGTTTCTATCCTTGAACATTGTCACTCTTTGCCTTATGGAGGACATCATGGCCCGACAAAATAGTTGCTAAAGTATTGCAATGTGGTTTCTTGTGGCCTACTTTATTCAAAGATGCAAGAACATTTGTTATGGCTTGTGATAGATGTCAAAGAATATGCAATATTAGCAAGAAGCAAGAGATGCCTCAACAAGGGATTTTGGAAGTGGAATTATTCGATGATTGGACCATTTCTACCTTCTCATGGCAACACATACATCTTTGTGGCTGTAAATTATATTTCAAAATGGGTGGAGGTAATTGCTTTGCCAAACAATACAGCCAAAATGGTGGTGAAGTTTGTGAAGAACATATTTACAAGGTTTGGAGTGCCTAGAGCAATCATAAGTGATAACGGAGTCCACTTCAACAACCATTTGTTTTGTCTCTTTTGGAAAAATATGGATGTAAACACAAAATGTCTACCACATATCATCCTCAAACAAGAGGCCAAGTTGAAATTTCAAATCAGGAGCTTAAAAAAATTCTTGAGAAGACAGTGAGTGCTTCACGAAGAGATTGGGTTTTGAAGCTTGATGATGCGCTTTGGGCATATCGAAAAACTTACAAGACTCCATTGGGAATGTCTCCATTCCGCCTTGTGTTTGGGAAAGCATGCCACTAACCAATTGAATTTGAGCATCGAGCATTTTGGGCAATCAAAAATTTTGAATTTTGACTTGTAAAAAGCGGGAGAAAGGAGGATGCTTCAATTGAATGAACTTGAGGAGATAAGGCGAGAGTCTTATGAAAACTCTCAAATTTACAAGGAATGAGCCAAGGCTTGGCATAATAAGCACATTTCAAGGAGGGAGTTTCATGAAGGCCAAAAAGTTATCCTTTTCAACTCGAGGTTGAAACTTTTTTCGGTTAAGATGAAGTCAAGATGGTCGGGTCCCTTTATGATCACCAAGGTACATCCTAGCGGAGCTATTGAAATTCAAGGTTATGGAAGTGTTCCATTTATTGTGAATGGCCAACGTCTCAAGTATTACATGGAGGGAGATCAAGTGCACGCCATTCACTCCATGACATTTGATCCTTAAAGATATATCCTAACGTCTGAAATGACGTTAAACTATGCTTATCCTTTTAATTATTGCACTTGCATGCATGTTTGCATTTAGTATAGGTTCATGTTTATTTTTATTGTCTTTGCATGTGGTTTTGATGTTGGAAAAAATGAGCATTACCCATTTACTTGTGTCCACTAACCTTTCATGAGCCAATGTCAAAATTGGAGCTATACATTCAAAGGAAGAGCACATACAAGCAAGGCGAAAAATAGAGAAGCATTATAAACCTTATCTCTTTTACTTTTATGGTTAAAGTTGCCACTGAAATTGTCCCTATTTTTCATTGCTTATGTTGATTTGGATCTGGATTTATTTTGTTGAACATTGGGACAATGTTCAAAATAGGTGTGGGGGAGGGGTATTTTGGATGCTTGTCTTTAATTACTTGAAAATGCCTTTGTTTGTGTGATTTTGCTTAAAAAAATTGCCAAAATTTTTGAATTTTTACTTGAATTCCAACTCGATGTTAGTCTTTGATAGTCAAGAACTTGAATTTTCAAGTACTTTCAGACCTGAGATCCCTTATATACCCATTCTTGTATAACTCTGGTTTCTATGCCCCTTAGCTTCAGGAAAAGACAACCCCTATTACTAGAACCAGAAGGATTAGTTTGGATTTGCACACACCCCTGTGAGATTTTAAGACATTAAAAACTTAATTTTCTTGATGCGTGTATTTATCATTCATAGTAGGACCCTGCTAGGATTTGTTATGAAGTGCATTTTGAAGACCACACCTTTTCAAATTGAGATACTGAAACGATGAAAGACAGTATTTGTTTTCCTTTTTCTTTCACTATCTACCCTTTTTATATTAATCCTTTGTTCACCATTTTTTAGCCTTGACCTTTTTCTCATCTTAAACCCATTTAACCATCCTAATTTTGTTCTAAACCTCAACAGTTGAACCCTAAGTTAAGAGACTTTTATTGGTGATACATTGCCAACTTGATTATTTTTGTGTTTGTATGTCAAAGCTATGATTTAATTTGGAATTAGACATGTCTTACAAATGTTATGTTGTGCTTAAATGGTAAGGGACATGGTTGCCCAATTTATATGTTTGCACTAAAATGTAACGTTGCTTTCTTATATTCTTATATAAAATAAAAAGAAGAAAAAAATGAATAAAATGAAGAAAGGAGGAAAAGCAACGAAAAGGGTAGTAAATAAGGGCAACCTTGTTTTATTAAGCGAAAGGGCATGTAATTTGTTTAGCTTGCATTGATTTGTTATGTTTATGTAAAGGCATGTATCACTTAGTTTCATCATTGTTCTCTCAACTTATTTGTCACGACTCATAGTCGGGCCCGTGACCAGCGTACGAGGTGAACCGTCTATGGAAGCTCAGTCCATCTCGCACAAGCCTCTGTGTACAGACATTCTACCCGACTTATCCAAATATTTATTAAAACATTTATAAAGACGCTTATAAATGGAAGAAAACTATATATATATATATATATATATATATATATATACAATATATAAAAAAATATATCAGTGAAAATATAAAATCATTAGAGAATATTCCAAAATACAAAAGTGTGTAGCCCAGTATCCCAACAGTAGTCCGATGTGGAGCTCTATTGACTGAATAAAGTAGAGTCCGAACGAGGGACACTCACTATAGTCAAAAGGTACCTCACTAGGATCGAGGTACGGATCAGATGCTGAGGGTCCAAAATGTCACCTATAAAAGAGGTTTAACATAGACAATAGAAGAAAAAAGGGTAAGAATCACTAGTGAGGAAACGACATGTCAGACCGCCTCATACATGCCTCACAAGACTGGTTTGAAAACCCTTTAAAAATACCGCACACATACATAGATACCATATAGTATACACCTTACACACATAATATATTTTTTGAAATACATTTTACAAAACGTTCGCATCCATATCATACAACATGCATTCAAACAATATATACATATAGGTGGATTCATAGTACGAGACCAGTATCAATATACATAATAGTTGTGTGGACCCCGCCACCTGACTGCTCAATAAACACGTATATCTGGTCGAATATGCGGTCATCTCATTACCATGGTAACTAGGGCCTTGACAAAGTATTGGTTTTCCAAAGGTTACGTATCCCGTAGCTAGATGTCCCCATATTATGTGTGATACATACATAGTATTGCATAGCCAATCATGCATTATTATATACTTTAGATTTTCATAGCAAAACGTTGGTTATTAATAATAATATAATTTCGATTATTAATTAACCCAATAATTATTAGTCCATTTCATATCATAGCTGACATATCAAAATAACATACTCAATTTTGAAGATACAACCTATGTGTTTGAAGCTGTCATTTTACTCACCTGACATCCAACGTGAGGATACATTCAAAAACTGCTCGTGGGTGGCTGCTCGTGCTGGCAAGCATACGGAGCTGTATAGATACAGACATAGCAATTATCAGAATGTGGTATTGTGGCGGCACCAATGCATAGGATGCAAATGCAAATGTTGACCCTCGGAATCACTGAAAATTTATATCGGGAGTGAATCCATCACCCTCGATCCAAAATATACAATTCACGTAAAATTACAGTCTGGTCTCCGACCAGTGTAAAATTACTTTTTAGTCCCTGAGACTCGAAAAATTACAAAAAAGTCCCCAATGATTGCTGGAATTACTGACTAACCATTCATAAGTCATAATCCTCAAATTCTATCCCGAACTCCCAGAAATTGTGAATTAGTAACTGGCTCGTCAAATTACAAGTCAGTCACTATGTTTCAAAAATTACAAGTCTATCACAATTGTCCAAAAGTTACTAATTTGACTGCGACAGAAAGTATTTACAAAAATACCCCAAAATCTATCAGCGACCAAAATATTTGCAAAAATGCCAAATTTTGTTCCGCTCGATACCCAGCGAAATTGAACATGTATCCCAACTCTAATCCACCCCCTGAGCATGAATCTAACCGCAAATTTACAAATAAACTCTCAATCATGCTCAAATCATCTGAAAGGTCACCAAATCATTCGATTCAAAGCTCGAATCGTGTTCATACAAGTTCTCTCTAACCTATTCTAACATCCTTCAGCATTCATTAACTCAGAATCACAAGAAAATCCAAACCCTAGATGGATTCGGCCAAAAACGCACCTCATCAATCGATGCATGAAAATGACTTAAAAATGAAGAAATAATGTGGATCTTAACTCAAAAATGGATTAGGAATGTTGGGAGAGCAATGTGGGAGCGTTTCAGACCGATTGAGAGAGATTTGAGTTAGAAAATGATGAAAAAATTGAGTTTCGGCAGTTTTATGAGCTCCAGATCAAAACACACCGTTTCGACAATTACAAAGGCAATGTACATCATACATAATGACAACGTACGTTGTGGTTGTACGCAACATACGTTGTACCTCACAACACACATTGTAAAGCATCTAGTAGCCACGAATTCGAAGAAACACAATTCAACATACGTCGTATCATGGCAACGTACGCCGATCATCCTTGCAACCCAGATAACGTACGTCGTACCTATACAACGTACGTTGTGTTGCTTTTCCAGTTAACGTATGTCTTCCTCACTCGAAAATGTATGTTGTACTTAATTCAACGCACATTGTTCACTCTCAAGTCACATATTTGATGCTTCACGCTTCCCAACATGCATCAGACCTCCCTCGAGATTCGATAACACCTAATCCTCGATAATATGTCCGATTATCCTCACGATCAAATCAGACTTGGTCAGAAAGCTACAGTATTTCTAACAAAAATGGGCAAAATATTACATTATTAAACCATTCATTATCCCATTACAACCTTTTAAAAGTCCTTTTTGATTGGTGTTTTGGTTTGAATTATTATAGTGGTTACGTTTTGACTTTATACCAAATCTCTGAAAGCTTTGCTATGGGTGATTTGAGCATAAACACCATACCTAAACTCTTAAGAGATAGATTGTAACTTGTGAGGGTGTGAATTCGGCTATCCTTTTAGGGGGCCACTACTAGTGTGGAGACAATCTTTTTAAGAATGTCGGCTTACCTGACGTTAGTTGTGTCTTCTCTTGAATCTTTGGTGCATATCGATTGGGATATTACATGATGTGGGGGTAAAGAGGGTGATTAGGAATTGAGGTGCTTGATTAGTTTTGAGTTCTTGAATGCTTGAGGATAAGCATTGAGTAAGTGTGGGAGAGTTTGATATATCCTTAAATTACAACTTTATTCAACCATAAATTTATATATTTTTGACCTTTAATCAAGTGTTTAATGTCATATTTATAAACTTTTTGTGTTTTGTTTACGTCGGGAATGATTTGGAAGAGTTGGGAATGGAAACGTGAAAAAGGGACAAAAAACAGAAGCGAAAAAGGAAGAAAAATTGTGCACCATGGCCATGGTGGTACGACCACGGCCGTGGTCCAGACCATGGCCCAGATGAAAGTGTCCGAAAAGTTACAGAAGAAGACACAGGCAAGGACATGGGCATGTCCTAACTCATGTGTTGTGCCACGGCCTGCACTACGGCTGTGGCGCCGACCTTTGCCTGCTGCTGAAGGGCCAAACGTAAGGTAGTTTAGACGATTTTTGGGGTACAAAAGGCATACACTTGGCATACATTTAAGGGCAGTTTAGGGACTACAGTTGTCACGACCCATAGTCGGGCCCGTGACAGGCGTACGAGGTAGACAGTCTGTAGAAGCCCGATCCATCCCGCACAAGCCTCTGTGATCAGATATATTACCTGACTTATCAAATTATTTATCTAAAACATTTATAACAATGTTTATAAATGAAATAAAACCATATATATATAAATATGTACCAATATATATATATATATATATATATATATATATATATAGTATATCAAAATATCAGTGAAAATATAAAATCATCAGAGTAAACCCCAAAATATAAAAGTGAAGCCCAATATCCCAACAATAACCCGATGTGGAGCTTATAACATATCAAAGTAGAGTCCCGAACGAGGGTACTCACAATATCCAAAAGCGTCTCACTAGGTCGAGGTACAGGTCAGATGTTGTGCGTCCAAAAGATGTCACCTGCGAACAAAGGTATAACATGGACAACGGAAGAAGAAGAAGGGGTAAGATTCCCTAGTGAGGAAACAACACATCAGACCGCCTTATATGTGTCTCACAAAGACTGGTTTAAAAACCACATTTCAAAATATCGCACACATATATATTTATACCATATAGTACACACACTATATACATAGTATATTTTCCGAAATTTGTTTTATCAAAACGTTCGCATCCAGAACATTCGCATGCATTTAGGCAACATATACATATACTTGTGCATTCATAATATGGGACCATGAAATATTTCCATATCTATATAGCAGTGTGGACTCCACCACCTGACTGCTCAATAAAAGCGTATATTCAGCCTAGATACACAGTCACCCCAATCCCTGATGACTAGGGCCATAAACATACAATGGTATACCAAAGACTACATACTCCGTAGTAGGTTGATAACATACAATGGTATACCAAAGGCTACTTCGACCCCTTAGCATAAGTGTCCCCATGTCAAAGTGATATATATAGTATTCCACATACAATCATGCAATATATTTTGTTTTATACCATCATTTACAAAATGCTCTTGTATATATATAACCATATATACTTTAGATTTTCCATGTCAAAACGTTGGTTAATAATAATCACATATCCAAATTATTAATTAACCCAATAATTATTAGTCAATTTATGTCATAGACGGACATATCAAAAAGTTAGCATACTTAATTTTGAAGACACAACCTATGTGTCTGAAACTGCTATTTCACTCACCTGGTATCCAAAGCCATGGATCCAGTCAAATATCGCTCGTGGGTGGCTGCTCCTACTGGCAGGCACACTGAGTTGTACATATACAAACATAGCAAGTATCAATATGTGGTATTGTGGTGGTACCGATGCATGTATGCGAATGGAAATGCTGACTAACTATCGATAGCATCAAGAACTTATGCCAAAATACCCAAACTCTCATTTTGATCTATACTCGATCGATCAAACACTCACATTGGCTACAATCAACCTCTCGAGCAATGATCTAACATCAGATCCTACAAACAACGTCAAGATCATCAAGAATCCAAATCCCTAAATTCGGATTTCTTGACCCACTCGACACAAATCGTCAAATCTTGACACCCAACGTCAGTTCTACGTATTTCTAACACCTATATATCATAATACATCATATACAACTCCAGATCTGATGAGAAATCTACCAAAATCTGGAACCCTAACTCGGATCAAACCCATCTCGTTCAAACACGAAATCCTTAGAAACCGAAGCTAGAATCTCGTGGTTACAACCTTAACCAAGCTTAATCTACCCATATTTAACTTCCTTTACAACAGAAAAGGAAGATCTAAATAAAACCCCAAAATCCGTTCAAAACCCTAGATGAACAAATTTGAGGTGAGATAATAGAAAGAAGATATCAAAGAATGATTCTTACCTTCAGAATTAAAATGGAAGTGCTGAGGAGTGATTGCAAGTGCTGAGGAGTAGTTGAGAGAGTGATTTCGGTGGTTGAGATGAGTTATGACAGAAGAGAGCCGTAGGTGGGTGTACTTATAGACCCTAGGAACTGAAACGTGGCATTCATTTAATGACCGCAGAAAATGCCCATCTACGTGCGTTGAACCTTCCTCTACGCACGTTGACCGAGTACTACGTGCATAGACGAAGATCCTGTGTGCGTAAACGGCAGATCTGGCAACCTTTCCCTCACAGATCCAGGATCACCTAGTGCTATACACATAGATCACCATGCTCACTACGGTTCCAAGTCCAAATCACGTCCAACGTGCAGACGTCTCTAACGCACACAGACATGCGCAGGCACAGTCACGGTCTGGATCAGAAATCCATCTACGCTTGTAGTACAATCACCTACGCACGTAGACGACACCCTGACCTCAATCTATGAGCATAGAATGTCTCCAACGCACACAGACGACCTGTTATGTGCTTTACACTCAAAAACCACCTCCAAACATTCTCGATCAAAGTTTAACACCTCAAAGCCCCGAATTTCCCTGAAGTATTGACGGAATACCATCAAATTTCGGTCAAAACGAATGAGATATTACAATAGG
>CAODLS012101468.1:0-10398 GCA_948243855.1 Flueggea neowawraea
GAAAGATACCAACCTGACGATGTTGGAAACCTCGTGGGAGTAATCCTTTTCATTCACACCAACAACATAGGTCGGAATATCTGCACCTTTGGCTGGAGCAGTGATAATAACTTTCTTTGCACCGGCTTGAATGTGTTTCCCAGCACCAGGACCATCCACAAACACTCCTGTCCCCTGAACATGACATTATTCTTCAAAATTTCTGAAATTCCACTTCAAAGGAACCGCAAACAGGATGAGCTCGCAAATTACCTCAATAACAATGTCGATGCCTAGTTCAGCCCATGGAAGCTTGAGTGGGTCTCTGCTGGAGACGACTTTGATAGGCTTACCATCGACGCTGATTGTTTCATCATCAACAATTTTGACTTCTGCTTTGAAAGTTCCAAGCATTGAGTCATATTTCAACAAGTGGGAAGCCTGCAACATCATTTTATTGCCTGCTCAATCGAGTTGTTTCTTGTTTCCAAGTTCAATTTTCAATTGAACGTATATATACAGAAAAATAAATATAGGTAGACAAATTTCCTTACATTCCTGACACCACCACTGTCATTAACGACAATCACATCAAGAGGCGAGTCTTTGCGACCATGCCAGCACCGCAAGAAGTTCCTGCCAATACGTCCGAATCCATTGATTGCCACTTTCAGTTTGGCCACTGTTTCTGCTCTGACAGGAGTTGATGCTGCGGCCTGAGTTTACAAACGCAAATAAAACGGATTAAACAAGCATACTACTGTACAACTACACATATATTGTCAATTTTCAAGTACTGATGCTGCAATAGAATTCTTGGAAATCTTTTCTTATCAAACCAATAATAAACAATTGAACTTGTCGCTGTAGGGGAAGAATAATTTTCATTGATCATCAGTTTTCAGTAACAGGTATACAGAGTTATCTCACTTGATTGCAGAAACTTGGCTTATTCATGATGTAGAGATTAAAGGGAGCAACGGGAGAATATGATTGATATAAGTTTAAGAGATGTGGTCGAAACTAACCTTAGGAACAAGTTGGGAAGCCACAACATCAAAGAAAGATGACTCGGTAGCATTCTTGGCATAAGTCACACATTAACTTGATCGAAGCCCTGAAAACTCAGCCACATCCAATCTCTGTTGGTCAACCCCACAAACAAACTAGTCAGCAATATGTCCACTAGTACTAAATAAATCAGAGACAGAGACAAACACCTTGGTGGAGCATTGAGTTGGGAAGGAGTGAGTGTTCTTGGAAAGAAGCCTGGTGTTGGCAGGAATTCTTGAAGGAGCTAAAGCTGCATGAGTGGCCATGGCTGCAACTAAAGTGGAGACTCAGGAGTGCCAACTTCCTTGCTATAACTATATATAATTCACTTTTTTTTTGTTAAGTTAATATTATTTTAACCTTTTTTTGAATAATATTCATTTCTTGCTATAGTTCGAAATATGGTTGGTAATAACTGGGAACAACGTGTGGCGAGAATGAAGAATGGGGATATATGGGATAAGATGATTTCCGGGTTCGCAAATATCAAAATGTGAACCTCAAATTCCTTCACCTTTTTGTCTTTGAAGAGTCACAGACATCCTGGCTGCCACAATGGTTGCGTGAGATATTATTGCAAGCACTATGTGGCTAACGACAAACAGAAGTTGTCCCACAGTAAACATTTGGTACTTGGTAGATTGCTCCCGCTTTTTCCTGGTCATTGTAAGTAATTACTGATAGTGGAGAACGCTCTAAGTAGAGAGTATCTACGCCAATTCAGGTTACAAGTGCAGAATATAAGATTGCATCACTGATTAGTAGTTTTTGAGGGGCAGAAATTTACTTCAGAAGAACAAGCAAAATATAGCAAGAGAAAAAGATCATCTCCAGTCACTTCCATCCATAAATTATTTCAGGATTTGATCTTCTTCTTGACTGACAGCCACATATACAGACGCCCTGTTGCCTGGCTGTTAATGCAGTTCCCGTTGATACGAGACGACAGACCATCACCATGCATAAACGACATAGTTCAATCAGACTACCGGTCATCAAAAACAAGGTGGTCAGTCGTCTAACGAGTAAGAGACAAGCATTCTGACAACCTCCACCCTGTCACTGCATAACTAAAGAGAAAATACGGTTTTGTTTGATTGCCATGAGGATGATAAATGGAAATTTAGCTTGAAAGTCCCCTGATAGCTATTACTGATACACCAACTTCATACAACAAACTTAACTTGAACAAACAACTACATGATACAATGAGAAAAAGTTCTTTTAAGAAGAAACATGTCTCCCGTGTCCAACTATTATTTAGAGTATGACAATTGTTGGTATCAAGACAAGGTATACGATAAGGATTCCACAGCTAAAGCGAAAAAGAAAAGAGACTTGAAAGGGGAAAAAAGTCAGGTATGCCACAGCTTAAAGAAGAGCCATATCATATGGCAGCTTCCATTTCATCAGAGTTTACCGCCACTCCATTTGGGGCATCTTCAGTTCGGAGCTGAGCAGAAACATCATCGATGGCAGAGTTCAGCTGTGCAATCTTCTCTGTCAATATTTTCCGCATTTTCTGAGAATCAAATAAATCATTTATCATCCAAATAGATATTGAAGAAAGAGTCTAGTATATGCAGTCAGTAATCTGAGCTCCTACATATGTTGGCCTAAAATTTGTTATACATGGCATACCAAACAGAACCAGGACAACACTAGAAAAGTTCTAAAAAGCAAAACTAGAAAATAATCTTTGCTTTCAAAAGCAATGACTTGAAATATATATGGAAGTTGGAAATTAAGCAAGAATTTATCAAGCATCGTTGAAGTACCATGTGTTAACAGGTTTAATACTAATTTGCTAACATGCCAAAAATTGACCCAAACAACAGAAAAATTAAGATAAAACCTCACCTCCAGGGCCTTCTCTTCATCATATAGGAATTTGGGCAGTTTCCTCATAAGATCCTTACGATCAGTACCAGCCAATGCTTTACTGATCTGAAACGAGATAAAACAAATATGATGAACAATTGAATTTAAATAAGTCATAATAACAAATGATATATAATTTACAATAGTAGACTAGGAAATAAATTAATCCCTCGCAAAAGGTTCAGCATATCAATTATTGCAACTACAAAACTCCGTTATGAACCATCTATCCAGGCTATAGCATTTTGATGTTCGTAACCAATTGAGGGTGAGGAATCAAAAAAATAAGACACATAATCGATGCAATTAGATTACATAACAGGGACAATATTTATCTAAGAAATAGAATTAGATAACATAATACCTGAGGTGCATATACACATCCAAGTGCACCAACTATAAGTCCTCCCAAAACAAAACCACCAACAAAGATGCTTGCACTGCTTGGCCTTCCACCATCACTGTCCAAGGGGAGCAGAAGAGAGGTGTCAACAGAAAATTAATAATATATGCAAAGACAAATATTTACATGCATAGCTATTCTTGCAGCGTGTAGAATGATAAAAGGAGCAGAATCTCAGGAACTCGTGAAAACTGAAAAGACAAAGAAATTTAGAAGATTTCCCAGCATGTGATCATAGATAAAGATAACCTACCTATACGCAGCTTGAACTGTGAGTGATTTCTTGGAGGTGGTAACTTGCAGTTTTGGTGAACGGTCTAGGCGGAACGACAACTTGGTTGGAGCTGCACTCTGGAGACATTTATCCAGTTGCTTCAGAGAAGAACCTAGCAAAAGAATTTAATATACCAAACAAGTTAAAGAAATCCTAATGTCCTATCAGATACTGAAAACAGAAAATAAAATCACCCGTGGCAGCAACGAAGCCAAAGCCTAGTAAGTAAGTAGTATCACAGGCAATGATACTGAAATTCGGCAAACTAAATTAAAAACTGCAGCAGACGATATAATTTCCCTAGAGACTAGAGTTATTATGCTTGCCATATCATAAAATCTTCGAAGATTAGAAAATTTGACATTTAAAACTTTCAAGCAGCAGAAAGGGCATAGCTTCTAACCACACACAACACCGAAGAAGATACAGAGGACTACTGCTGGTCTGATCAACCACCAGTTTTCGTCTTATCTCCAGAAATAAACAACATACGAAACTATGTATTACCAAACAAGAAATCTCTTCCAGATATTGCTAAACTCAGTGCCTCAGGCGCCCTCTTAATAACAAAGCTCAATCGCATCATATACCGCGTAACATACAACGAATCTCACAGCAACCGACAAACATTTATATGAGGATTTGTGCACACTCAACACGATCTAACAAGAAACCGAAAAAAAGTTAAAAAAAAAGGGAAGAATGCAACAAAGTGATACCAGGTGATGAGTGGAGTGGAGCATTTCTGGTTAGAACCAGAGAATTGGAGACGGCAGCCATTGTTGTTGCTATTGAGACCTGAGAGTTGATTGTGCTTGCGTGTATGTGTACCTGTGTGTGTAGGCCGGAGTTGGAGACGGTTAAAGGGAACAAAAATCAGAGGATTTGGATTTTTTTTTTTCCAGTTCGATAATATCTAAGCTCCAATTCCTCTCCAGTTACTCTTTTATATGCTACCCTCTTCCCTACCCGATTTCCTGGACTAGCATACTGTTCACCGTTGATCTTCTCAATCAATTATCCTCCGTCACACCCTGTCGTTGGAGTCAATTAACTAATACGACAAGTCGTTCGTCTTCCTGGGTCGTTGATTCCAATAAAGATATCTTCTTTTTCTTTTTTTATTTTGCCAGAGGATTCTTGTTTAACTTTTCAAAGACCCGTAGTCATGCACAATTCTTTCTTTTTCATTATCATAATTACAATATATATAAAGGTACTGATATTAAAAAAAAATTTAACATTTGTATTTATTTATTTTTATTTATAAATATTTATAAGTTTTTTTAATAATTATCTTAAATAGATTTAAAAATTAGATTAATATTAAAAAAATTGTTATGTAGTTAGGGATATCTACAACTACCTGTATAAATAATTTGTAATTATTTCAATAAAAAATCTAATTTTTGTCTATTTCAAAAAGTATAATCTATAATTATTCCAACTAAAAATTTATTTTTTTTTTTATTTTGAAAAATATGTATCTTATCTTATTTTTAAATTTACTTTTTATCACAAAAATTTAAAATTTAATATTATTATTAGATTATCATCTTGCTATCTATTTATTATTTACTTCACGTATATTTTGTTTCCTTTACTTACTTTTATACAAATTTTATTTATTAATTTTATGATGTACAAATTATTTTAATGTATATATTTTACACTTATACTCAAAATTCTTTTTGAAAAATTAGGCCGTTTATCAAGACAAAATAATGGCTTTGGGATAAATGGTGTTTTAAAATAGCACTGATAAATTGCTATCTTAATAATTGTGATCACAAAAGAATCGCTCTTCGCCGCGCAAGCAACGACACTCATTCATCGCTCTAGAATGTTGCTATGTTTAGTGACGTTCTAACTTGGGTTTTTCTTTGTATAGAGTGAAAATTTGCGGAGAGTGATAGAGTTGTTACCGTTGAGAGAATATTACGCAAGAACTTTGTTGATTTATTATCGTTGGGATCTAAATATTGTCATTATGTAATATATCTCTTTTATTATAGAAATCTATTGTACTAATATTTCATTTCACACTTAAAATTGTATCTGCATGCAACATAGTAATATCGTTATATGTAACGTATTAAAAATTAAGTTTTTCATTACATAATTTTATTTTTTTTCTAATTTATGCAATAAATATTGACTACCAAAATTTAAAGACATATATTGATATTACAAATAATTAAATTATAAATAAATAATTTCAATGACATGCAATGCACGTACATAAAATGCTAACATATATAAATATACGGATGTAAAAAAAAAATTTGGACAATTTTATTCCTTTTTTTATTTATAAATGTTGTTAAGTCATTTGTTTAATAAGTATTTGATGATTATTCGAGTTCTAATTAATTCGATAAGTGTTAAGTCCATAAAATTACTTTGAATTGCTATTTAATTAGAGACAACTTTATATTAATTACTACTTCCATTTTAAATGGATTTTACATAATTTTGTTTCTATATACTTGCAGAACTATGCCCGCGGGCCGCGAGAAGAATTAACATTACTTCTATTTTTAGACCAATAACCTTCAACCCCCATTGTTGTTATTGCCCTTGTAATTATTGTTAACATATCCATTATAAGACTGGTGTTCATTAATCCTATGAGCTTCCGCAACAGAGTTCTATTGAATATTCCCATTATTACCCCCATTTGCAACGCCCTTCCCTTCTGGTTTTTCTTTTTTGACTATAATATCTCTCTCCTGGTTACCTCCATGAAATTGCTATTTAATTTGAGACAACTTCATGTTAATTACTACCTCCATAATTTTATTGATTGAATTGAGCTTTCTTTGGAGAGTTCTAATTATTCCTATGGTTAATTAGATAAGTCTTGAGTCCATGAAATTGCTTTGAATTGCTATTTAATTGGAGACAACTTCATGTTAATTACTACCTCTATTTCCTCTTTCAACCCGTTTGTTGTTTGATTGGAGACGACTTCGTGTTAATTACTACCCCCATAATTTTATAGATTGGATTGAGCTTTTTTTTTGTACCAAAACGTAAAAATGTAATACAATATTAACTTCCTAGCTATGAAGTATGGAACCTTCAACAATCTTCCCTCCAATCACATTTCTCTGTCTCTGTATTTTTCTCTATATAAATATCTCACATGTCTACTTCTTTTTTGTACTATCTGTGAAATAATAAATACACAAACATCAGTTAGAATCATGCGTAATAATGTCTGGTGTCCTTTTTTATATTTTCATGATTGTGCTTATGTACTGCGTATTTGAGATAACTAATTTATTGTAACTGTAGGTTCAAAAATGAGAAGAATTTCAATTTTGTTAATAAGACAATTTATAGTTGTCTGTTTTTTTTTACGTGTTGTGTCATATTCGATTAAGTTTTCATTATATAATTCTATTTTCCTAATTTTATGCGATGAAAATTAACCAAACCAAAATTTAAAAATATATATTTATATTAAAAATAATTAAATTACAAATAAAAAGACTGTGCAACGTACATACATAAAATTCTAGTGAAAAGAAATATATAAATGGGAAGCATATGGACTTAGTTGGAGCTGGTCAAGGGAGTTGAAATGAGTTTTTGAGCGCATAGAACAAAAGTAGGTGTTGGAAATTGGAATGTAGCAAGCATAGGACATAGAAGGAGTACATTCAGAAACAAGAATATCCAAGACTTGGCACTTAGCTACTATACATAATGATCATAGAATCATACGCAGCGACTGTGGTCAAATGATGCGAACAAGGCAAGTACATCACACTTATTTGCTTCGATGTCTCCTAAGATATCCAACCCAATCAACACCAAAACAAGGCGCCACTCTTAGCTTCATATACATCAAACAACCCCATTTTCCAGTACTTCAGGCTGCACTAAACCTGTTTAGAAGGAAAAATGGATTATTAAACTATATCACATGTTACATGTAGTTCTATTGGTATTTTGGATAATATACAGCCCGCTTAATATAAATGAATCTAAATTATAGAATTCATTTACAAATGAATTCTACATAGAATTCATTTGTAAATGAATTATTTGATTTGGCACGTTATATTTGGTATAAATTCAAAATCTGAAATTCATTCTTCTTTTTTCAAATTTGCCCTTTAACATAATAATTTGATAAAAATAAATTAAAATAGTATTTATATATTTAATACATTCAATATTTAAAATAACTTGATTCTTTAAAAAATATGAACATATATTTTATAAAAAATTTGAATACCCATAATGAAAATATAAAATATTATCATATATATAATATCAAAATATATTAATATGATGTGTATATTTAAAAATGGGTTCAATCAAACTAATTAATTTAATGTGCAAAAACATGGGATAATGTGGTCGTGTAAGAAAAAAGTACTGCAAAAGAAGAGCAGATGACAAAAAAAGAAGTACGTGCAAAAAATGTTTTGACAAGACTAAATTAACCGCACAATTTTGGTTGGAAAGAGATGGATCTCTGTTTTGTGGATTTCATTTTCAAACTCTACCTATTTTGGTAGAATTTGAGTTAGACATGTTCAATTTTGCAGGATTAAAATTATAGAATTGAAATGAATGATTTTTTCTTTCTTAAATAGAAAAATTTTGGAATTAGAAATGAATTCCAAACAGGCTCATAAAGTACATGCATGTTGATTTTTAGTTCGTTCATTCGGAAGAAGAGAGAAGAGAACGGCAACAAGAATGACTAAACTACAGAAGCTTTTGATGATGTCAGCAGTATTTGGAATGCATGGTTGTTGCGGTTTCAAATCGAAGACTAGTCATGATCACATTGCGAAATTATTTCTCAGAATATTTTTCAGAAATTGATCGACTTTGCAAGACAAAACAAGCTACGTTCATTCTCCACTGGCAATTTTAATAAAAACAAGAGAATGGAGATTGAGATTTAACAAGAGCAACCCAATTTTGGCACTTTTTTGGTGTGATTTTGCTACATTTAATAAAGAAAATATATCTATACCTACTACAATGTAGCTCCAACGCATTCTCTTCTCGAATTGACTCTTAAAAACAAGGCCGGCCTGACCTTCTCCAAGAAACTTTCTCATGCAACATTTCATAAGTTTACAAAATGACTAAAACCAATTTATATATTCCGGACCTAAGCATAAAAAACAGATGTATGTGACAAGATAATGGCGTATGGTGGACTCTAAAACGCGCTATCAGCATGGACTAATGTACATGGACTGTTAGCTTCAATTGCATGTAATAATGTGCATGGACTCTGAAATATTGTTTATGAAATAATGTATCATCACACCTGTACTGCTGTTTATTTGTAGCTAAATATTCTCTCTAATGTTCCTCAAATACACGCACCAAAATTTACTATTATGCCCTTATCAGTTTTAAAAATTCTCTTTTTGTCTCAATTATGCACTGGTTGAACAATTGTGTAGGGAGGAAAAACTATATCACCTTTGTCTTGCTTATGGCGACCAGTCTTATTTGGGTAATATTTCAGCTTATTGTTATTCGCGTTTTGCTCCTCTTCTGTTTATTTTGTTCGTTTAGATCTCTTGTTTTAAATTCAACTTATTATGTAAGTTCTCCTTTGCACCTGACATTCAGCTTATAGTTGAATTTGGAGTTGGTTTCGTCCTTATGCGATGCTTTGTAGACAGAAAGGGAATGGACCACCAGATAGTAGAAAAGCTTGGCATTGGATTTTCCCGCCCTCCCTTTGCTACTGTGGTGGTATATTTCTCAATATGTTTTTGATTTATTTATATCCAGGCAAGGATTTAAAGAACATTTCTATTGAAAGCAATCTTGAATCATACATGACATTGTAGAATATTAAATTATCTATTATTTGCCAGCTGACTTATTGTATGCCATGCCCAGTATGGCTATCAAAGAAAGAAAGGGGACAAAATAGGCATGTTTCTTATTATCATAATAGCTAAAATGTTCTCAAAAAAAAAAGGCCATTGTAATATTCATAATAAAATTTTCCCTATTGGTTATTCACGGCTTGCGGAATTGGGCCTTGCACAAAAGGTTTAATGAGTTGACTTCTTCTGTTCATTTGGAACTGTGACAACTTGGATATTGTTTGCCAACTTAACCCATTTGCAGTTTTCTTTTTCTTTTAATTTACATTCTTGCATCTGTTTTGCTTGACAATTAGCGATTTTTACAGGCCCTGTGTACAGCTGTATCTCTTCTTGCGACTGTTCCTTTGGGAGAGCTGTTCTTTTTTCACATGATTTTGATTCGAAAAGTATGTATAAAAATGGATACTTTCTTCAGTCTCAGTGTTTTCTGTTCATCTCAATATGCAAATAGCTTCTGGTTTCACATATGGTTGCAGGGTATCACAACATATGAGTATGTTGTGGCTATGAGAACTCAAACCGAACTGCCTGGACCATCTGTAGATGAAGGAGGTGAACAAAGTGTGCCATCTTCACCAACAAGTTCAACTGTGACTGCAGTGAGTGGAAGCAAAAAATTACCGCAGCGTCAAGTTCGAATCAGTGCATGGAAACTTGCAAAATTGGATTCCAATGAGACAATTAAAGCAGCTGCCAAGGCTAGAGCATCATCATCTGTGCTACGCCCCATAAGTTCTCGCCACAATCCATATGACACTGATAATTTACCAAGCAACAATATCAGTGGAAGGAGCAGCCCAGTCAGTACTGATCGTGGCTTTCCAGATAGAAACGCAGGAGCAGGGACATCAAGATTGTCTCCTACAAGGAGCATATAGTACCCAGCAAGCAACGCAAGTCATGCTAGCAGGGATGATATTGAA
>CAODLS012101840.1:0-15170 GCA_948243855.1 Flueggea neowawraea
GGTTCCTAGTAACTCAATCAACCAACAGAACCAAACTAACTTTCACCGCCTATAAATGTTATAAAGAACGTACATCACTTGAGAGAATCCTCACTATTAGCCCTCTCAATCTTCCTCTGAAGTTCGCTGTATAAGGAAACCGCAACTTTGTGCTATGACCATAATATATGCCCTATGTCATGCATCGGTGCCGTCGTGCCCATCACGGTTCCATTTCCTTATTGTCTACAAGAAAAGAGCATAAGTATAGAAAATAACTCATAGATGGGCATTTAATTAAGTCAAATTGCTAGTACACAGCAACACAGGATTTCTGCTTTTTTTTTTTCATAACCCAGACAGCGAATTCCGCCTCTGCACGCTAATATGAAATTATAAACTAAGAAATTTTGCATTTCAAATGTCATCAGATAAACATGATGAAATCAAACAGTAGAAAAGGCCTTACATACCTCTGCATAGTCCTCAAGTGTACCTTTGCATATGTTCTTGTCTAAATAATCGTCGGGTTCAGGATTTATCTCAACACGACCAATCTTCTTAACACCCCTTATGAGAAGCCAATTAGCAATATCTTGTTCAGTCTTGAATTCACCACCTTAACACATAACATAAATTGCCAGTAAGCTACAATCAGTCGTATATACATAACACTTTACGTGTATCTCTAAATATCAGGATTCAGAAGAGAAACCAAACCAACCAAGTGGCTTTGGCTTGAAAAACTTGAGCCCGAAAAGGGATTGATTTGGTTTTCCTGCTCCACCAGACGAACCTGATCACAATTATACAACAACGGATCAAACGAAACCGACAAGTAAATAAAAAAGGATTCACCAGATGAACACAAGAAAGAACAAAGAAAGGAAAAAACCTCCGTGTCCGCCCCTAAAGCGACCTCCACTACGACCCATCTTTGATATGAAATAAAACCCTAGAATTGATCAGAGACCAGTGGATTTCTTTATAGCCCTCCGGCAGATCGTTTTATTCAGTAAGTACTCGTGCTTATATCGAGGGGAAGAGAGCTGCGATTTGTTTGGACTGAGAATTGGGTTTCTGCTCTGACGCATTCCCGTAAATAAAGATGGAAGAACAAAACCCTTTTTCGGGGCGACCGACACGGGAGCCTCTCTGTTATCATCCAATGTCATTTTCAGTCCCTCCGCCGTAAGTGGCCCTTTTGGTTTCTCAATGATGGAAAAAAAAGGATAAACTTCACCGTCGTCCCTGAAGTTTGACTATATCTCTCACACAGTATCTTGATTTTCAAAATCCTTCATTCTGGTCCCCTCGCTCTTAACTTTGTTTGCTTTTAAAAAAACAAAAAGACAAAATTACCATCGATTTCAAAATCAATTTACGCCAAAAAAACAACTCAAACCTTCTCTCACCGAATTTTTTCCCTCTCCAGATTTTCTCTCTTCTCTCCCTCTCTTTCTCACACCTCTCTCCTCTTCTCTCCCCTGTTTCTCCACCACTGCTCTCTCTCTATCAATCTCTTTCTACTTCAAAACTTCATCTCTGTGTCTATCTCTCAATCTCTCTCCGTCTCCTCCTCCACACCGCCTTCTATTCCTCCAACCCAATAATTCTTCCAATTCTCACTAAACCCTAATACCCATCATCAAAGTTCTGAAAATGAGAGGAGGAGGTGATTTTGGTGACGACAGTGAACAACTTGAAGAAGAAGGTGGAGATATGGCCACCTTGATTTTTTCTCAAGTAAGAAATCCGAAGGAGTGGCTTGAACTAGAGATTGGGAAAATTTTCTTTTGTAGAAATCAGTAGCAAATTTGATATCTTAGTTGAAATTGTAGTTGGGTTGCAAAGAAAAATTGATTGTCGAATCAATTGATCTGCTGGAATGGAGCTAAGCTATGGGTAATCTGAAGAAAATTGATTGTTGCAGCTGTTGGTGAATTTGCTTGTTGATTTTTTTTTTGTGGTTTAGGAGTTGTGTAACTTGTTATTTGCAGGATTGAGTTCTGGATAGGATGTGAAGAATAACAAGGAGGAGCGTGGGTGATGGAGGTGGTTGCAGATGGTGAGGAGTGGTATTTGTGGTGGTGGTGGTGGAGGTGAGACAAGCGACAGAGAAAGATGTGTAAAGGAGAGGCTTTGGGGTTGTGGTGGTGAGGAGGGCGACAGTTTTGGTCTCAAGTTGGGAAAATGTTTTGTTGGTGGAGAAGGTGGTCAGTTTTCTGTGTCGATGAAGGAATGGGTCTGTTGGTTTGGTGAAGAGAATGTTGGTTGTTGTGGCAGAAGAGTTCTTGATTTTTTTCTAAAACACATTCTTCATTTTTGTAATTTCAATTTCTCTGATGTTGATTATTGCTTTGATGTTGATTTGGGGTGGTTCAGACTTGTCGATGATGACTGACGGTTGGTTCACAATTGGCAATGGTGTTGATGTTTTGTTGGTGGTGTCAATGATGACTACTGTTATGGGCTCTAGCGGCAGTGGTGGTGAGGAGTGGTGATGACTACTCTGATGGCTATTGTGGTGGTGAGAAGTTTATTGATTGATGGATGAAAGAGATGAGAGATTACATTACAAGGGTATGTATGTCATTAAATTTTTAAACTTAGTAGGTTCCATATGCCACGTCAGAAAATTTGATATGACTGGTTATGTTTGACTAACAGTGACAAGTCCAAAAACTGAAACGAATGGTTTTGAAAATGAAGGAACCGCACGAGAGATATGATTAAACTTTAGAGACAGCGGTGGATTTTGCACTTTTTTTAAGTTTCTTTAGGATTTTTATTTTGGCTTTGACAGTGCTTACTATTTTATTGTTTTAGTTTTAGGTTAGATTTCCGTCACAAGTAAATCTTATTCAGTCATCAGTTTATTTGGGTTAAATTTTAGTAATTAAATTCATGCATATGATTCTAATAATATACATATATAATTATGAAAATCATGTATCTTTCTTCTACAAGACAAGGATTTTGTTGGAGAGAAAGAAAAGGAATAAAGTGTAAATTGGGATTTTGTTTTCTAGAAGAGAAAGGCTCCGATCAAAAGAAAGGTAATTTTTTATATTAGCTACAATATTAATTTTTTAGATTATATTTTTTAAATTATTTTTCTTTGCTGCTTTATATTTTAGGAGTATGACATATGTGTATTTAGATCTAAATAAGAGTTTGGAAAATAGATTTGGCTCTTGTTATAATATTTGGTTAATAATTTTAATTTATTTTATTTTTCATGTATGATTATTATTTTTATTTGATAACATAATATTAATTTTTTACTTGTACCAAAAAAGCACAATATGCTCAATGTTGAATAAAAAATAAATTGAAAAAATCTATCACGTACATATGTAAAATTTTATGTAATTTTTAATTTATGTCTTATATTTTACACATTTTTTAATATGTCATATTTATGTTTATTTGATAAATAATAATTTAGTTATACAATTTATAAAATTTTTCAAAATATATACAAAAACAACATTCACTTGCAAAACACGTGTTGACAAACTTAGTCAACAAAAATAGGAGATTTCAGAATGTCAACAGAGAACAGTGAAATTTTATTACTTTGTGGGTGAATTACAATACAGTAAAAAAAAATTGACAGTAAAAAGATGATCCTGTGTGTATGGATGTTCAATATGCAAAGACACATTTTGTGTAGTTAACTTACCAAATAAAAATAGGCAAGTTAACTAACAAAGTCATCTATAGCTAACTCAACAAATCAAAGAATTAGCAAGCTAACTATAAACCAGCTATGTGAAATGAAATTGAACCCCCTTTTCTTTTTTCTTGTGATTTTCTCTGTCTTTTTTTTTTTAAAAAAAATGGTAACTAATTAGTTGTGTAAGGAAAACCCTTTCTTCCAATTGGCAAGACAAATCAAGAAGGACATGACTTCTTTCGGGTCACGCAAAGAGTAAAATGCTTTAGTCTTCTTTGGAATTGATGAGACAATTATGGGATAACCTTGTCCAATTTCGTTAATTACCTGCAAAAATTTCACATAAAATGTTAAAGTTAATACTTTTCAAATAGATAATAGAAATAAATCGTAGAAATAGATTATATAATCGAAAAATAAAGAGATTAACAAGTTTTTTAGAAGATGAATATGCATAAATAGTAAATATATTGCACCTAGTACTTTTTTTATTATTCGTTACTCCAGAAAAAACGGAGAACTGTGATAAAATGGTTCGGATTCATTTTTCCTCAACTAAATTTTGATATTATTTGGTGCACCATGAATTTAATTTCAAGACATTTGAATCCGACATTAATCGGAGAAATGATGAGTGATGTTGATGTTGTGATAGTATTTTGATGTCCAACAGTTTTCGTACCTTAAAAGCATCCTCATCTGTTTCGTCATCTCCTATGTACATGGGAAGAAATTCGTCCGAGTTACCAACTCCGAGATTTTGAAGAATATATTGCAAAGCCCGACCTTTGTCCCAGTCAATACGAGGGCGTATTTCCATAACCTGTTAACAACATAAACAGGACTCTATTATTGAACTTTAATCCGAGAAAAAGCCACTAAACCAAATATGACATTTCAATAACAAGTGAGTTAGTGATATTAGAGTCGTTTTAAGTATAAAAAATGTTGGAGTTTGATATAACTAGATGCAGAAATGGTTTGGTATATTACCTTTCTACCTCCTGTTATACGAAAATCCGGGTAGGCTTCCATAAGTGATTCCACCTTCTCTTTGAGGGCATCAACGTTCTGGATTTTCAGCAAGAAAAGTAATTGCATCTACTTAAACATGTCACCTACAATGCATAACACTTGTTCAATGCTTCAAGTGTGAAATGCTTAGTTATTACCTCCACATTTACGCATCGAAAATGCACAGATATGCAGAACTTATTGTCTTCAACAATGGCACCATCAACGGCCTTAGTCTTCTCTTTCAGTATCTTTAAAATCTTGAAAAATAAACAGATCAAACTTAAATTAAAAGGATCGAAAATATAATTTTCAACATGAAAGGAAAGCTGTCTTGTACCTCTTGAATTGTAGGCAGGAAATCTTTTGCTGGTTCAAAGCAAATAACTTCGTTGCCCTGCACAACCATTTAATTCATTCTTTATTTGGAAATTAAGTACTAGCATTAGAAGATACATACAAACAAAATTACGTATAATTACGCAAAACTACCAAAGAACTTTTGTAGCTCATCAGCACTAGGATTAAATCAAACATTAAAAATTCAAGAATTCAATTTTCAAATGAAATCGGACAAATAAAATGACTTATAAAAAAAAAACCCAAAACTGACTTTAGAAAAAAATAAGAAAAAACAAATAAACCTTTTCATCAACAGCTCTGCTTTGATGATTATGATTCCCCTTCACACAACCTGCAGAGGTTAATATATTCATGCCGTGACTTCCAGCATAGGTGACATTCTGTAGTTTCACAAATCCTTTCACCTAAAACAAATTCACAAAGTGTACATAATTATATATTAATACAATAATACTATACATTAGTCTATAATATGGTCCAAAAATAATGCACCAAACACGTCACTTCTTTGAAATTAACTAGGACTAACCTTATCACGGCACCGTCCGCTAACAATAGCTGTTGGGAAGACATGAGCAACATCTTCAACTGCACTACGCATCTGCACCTCACAAACATTATTTCCTTGTAGACCAATATAATCTCTAATATATTGTAAAGAATTTGTTATAAATCATTGAAAATCCGATCCTGATGATAGAGAGTCGAAACCGGTAGATTGTGTTGTGAAGAATAGAGAGAAATACGTTACACTAAAATACACGATATACTTAATATATCGAAAATAAACATGCCCTCAAAATATGGTATGTATTATGTAACACTTCGGTCGATTGAATTTACCTTGTCAGACATAAAAGCTTGTTCAGGGTCAGCAACTATTGGCGACAGAGTTCCATCATAATCCAAAAACACAATCACGTTTTTTCCTTTCGCAGAATCCATCATTCCTTCTAACGCGTCCAGTGCTGAAGGATGCTTTACCTGATAGTAATAATAGTAATCATACAGAAATGTCAATATCATCATGCCGCGAAATTGTTTAATTTTTGAGGGGGGAGAAAGTCAAGACTTAATTACCAGCCATGCTCTGTAAGAACTTAGGTTGGCTTCTCCATTCTGGTCGAACCTTGCTTTCGCCATGGATTCCGAATTCGGAGGCTCCGGCAACGAGGATTGACAGCCCATTGATCTTAATTTCAAGCAATTCCGGCAATATTAAACTAACTAATCAAGAATATATATACTGCAAGTGTGAGAACATGTAAGTTCTAATCCAATTACAATTTCATCAAGAGTTAGCATCAACTTAGCGAATGCCCATCAAAAATTAGATTATCGGTTAAAACAAATAAATTATAACGTATAAAAAAACATGGCAACGAAAAAAACAAGGCAATTTCTGTCGAGCTATCTAGTTGTGTTGGTTGGCCGTTAATAGATTCATGCGAAAAAATGAAAGCACAAATACAAGAGTCGGTAGCTGCGTTAAATTCTTGGCAGACAAGGAAGGAAATAAAGGTGAGAGGTACGTACGACATGGAATCCTTATGCTTCCAATATTAGCCTTTTCATCCGGAGATTCACAGGAATCACGTACCCCAAAATCCAGCTTTCTATTCGTCGCTGGGATTTATAATTGTTTTTATGCCATAAATTAATATAAATACTGCAGTAATAGTTCCACTTTTATGCCCTAATAAATTTAGGCATAATACAAAGTTTGATTAAGCAATTGCCAAAAAAAATAAATAAATCATATATTCATAATATTTATGTAATTAAGTCCTTTTATAAATTTAAATTGGATCTTGGGTGATGGAGAATGAAAATTTGAAGAATTGGAGTTTTTTTTAAAACAATTTTGTACTATTTTTATCATTAGAATCAATGGGTAAATCTAATATGATTGTTAAGTTCTTCGTATGTTTGTTGGAATAACATTATTGAAAAAGTTATAGCATGGTAGGGCTCTATTTCTATACTATCTTTTTATTAGAGTTTGGTTAGGTTTTTAATTTTATGTGTTAGATTTGTATTCATATAGTAAAAGCTTTGTTTATGTAATTAGCTTAATATTAGTGCTTATTAAATTGAGTTATATACTTAAGGCCTTACAAATAATAATATTTTTGTTTATTTAACGGTGAAAAAAATGGAAAGTAATTAATTTGTCAATTGCTCAAAAAAGTGTGTAAAATGCAACATGCGTAGAATATCTACCTTTTTTTTTTCCTTTACCAAATAAAAATCTGGCAAACAGGACGAATCAATTTTTTTGCTAATCAGTTACGGACACGTAATTTGGATTCAGTTTTTATGGTAATCCATTTCTAATAACAACAATTAATTAAATGATACAAATAATGTACCATATTTGCATTTACTGACTTATGATTACCATAAAAGACAATATCTCCTCGCACTAAAGTGACTAAATTCGTAGTATCTGTTGTATTTTGGATCCAATAGGTTGCCACACAGCTCCTCAAATTATTCTTCAATCAGAGAATTTCGTACCATAATTTTTTTAATTATGATTTATATTAAATATTTTACAGTTTTACAGAGTTTCCTTCAATATAAAAAATATATTAATTAATTACAAAAAAATATTTTGTGAAACTATTATAAATAACAATAAGCAGTATATTATCATACTAATTTTAAAAAAAATAAAGCAATATTGGATTGGAATCTCTTGCCTAATAACACAACTTTAAAATAGTATCACAAATAAAACAATAACAAATTAAAGCAATCATAATTAAGGTCTAGTTGTTAGTAATTCTTATTTGTTTGTGCGCGTATAACTCGTACTATTATATTGGAAAGTGACGTGATATGTCAGATATAATTATGCAATCTATGATTTTTAATACGATATCAACTGAGATTATAAGTTTAAAAAAATATCACGATATCTAATTGTTAATGTAAATCAACATTCTTGCAAAAATTAATTGCAAACTTATGAATTATAATTAAGTTCTAGTAATAAATAAGTTTTTATTTGTGTGCGCGTGTACTTTACATGCTATTTTATTGGAAAGTGACGTAGTATGTTATATGCAATTATTTAATCTATACTTTCTTAACATAATATGAAATAAAATTACGAATAATATGTTCTGGATACATTTTTATAAAACATATTTCTCTCCTAAACAAAGTGGTAGAAATAGCAATCTTTTGAATTGTATAAAACTAAGATTTTTTCCTTGCTTGCCATTACCTTTACAGTTTTCCACACTGGCTTAACTAAGCAAAGAAAAGAGAAACAAACTCTTTCACTATTGCATTATATCAAGGAAACTCAATAAGCAACAAATTTCGCCCTGCATGATCCAATTTTTCTATTTATTTTTTTATATATATAGAAGAGTATATAGACTGTAGTACTGTGTGTTTTTCTGCATTGATCCACTTTAAAACTAAGTAGTGACTTAGACACTAAACAAAGATTTATCTTGCATGCCGCAATTGTAATTATTCGATCATTGTTTAGGTTAGGATTTAATGTATATTTCCAACCTCAGAAAGTGGATTACACGTTCATTACAGTGATAAACTATTAGAATACTGATATGCAAATAAACATATATTAAAGTGACGATCAGAAAATAAAAATGCTTTACTCAAAAGTAAAGAGAAAAGAAAAGAAAAGAAAAGAAGCGTACCTTGGTGAAGGTGGCGAGGGGAGCAATACCAGTCCAAAGAGGAGGAAGAAGAAGGGAGAAAGAAACCGTGCGACAGGCATATTTATAGAGGGAGGAGGAGGCGGCCTTACCGCTCACATGATTCTCGCCATTAAATGCAAATTTCCTTTCATTGTATACCGCGAAAACTAGCCTTTTTATATTTTAACCCACCAAATATATCAATTACCAAATATAATACACACTTTTATATAATTTATTCTCTGGTTTTTATTTTCTGTTTTAGTTTACCTTTGCCCCCCCTCAAAACACTAGCTGGTAAATTTGTTGCCTTGCTTCTCCTAAAATTTGATAGCTAAATTGGTATCTTAAAAAATGATGTCTGCAAAGAAAATGTATATCAATAGACTGAATTTATAGCAAAACACACACACATATATATATAAGGCTCGTTTTGTACTATAGTTTATAGTATATAACATACAACATTTTATAATAATTGAGGATGAATAAATAGTAAAAAAATAGAAAAATGACAAATTTTTTAATAAATATTTTATACTATATACTCTATAAAATATATTATATATTGTTGTCGAACCCAGATATATATGCTCTCAAATGTTTAGTTGTTTTTCCTTCTCGTGCATGGTGGTTTTGAACAATCCAATGATACTCCATTTATTGGAAACACTTCGTGTTAATATATAAAATATGAGTGGTACGCAATTATTGATGTCTAGTGTCCAGCAAGAATACCTAATAATTCAAAGTTCACTTTCGCTAACAATACTTGCCTGGTGGTCTCCAACATTGTCATTTTTTATGCTCTTCTACATCTTGTCTTCAAGAACATTTATTTACATATGCAAATTTCTCTTATAAACAAGATTAAAAGAAATTCCTCCTTGTTATGTTTAAAAATTGACTTACGTATTCATACATAATTCTTCTAATAATTAATTTCGTCTCGAATCCAAAGCTCGTACCTCAATAAAAATACGAAATTTTGTCACTAATATAATGTTTTGGTCGACTGAATTATTTCTGCAAATTCAAAGAAAATTTTCTAGCAAATAGACCTATCGAGCACTGATCATATAAGAGTTGGCTTTGCTAATAAGAAATTATAACTTTGATTCTTGGTTAAAAAAAATGACTTATAAAAAAATAAAAAGGGTAATTATGATAGATTAAGTGGTAAACAGTACATGCAGATCCAAAAATTACATAATAAAAAAATAAAAAATTGAAACGTATTAACATTGCAAATTAAACACCCAAAATCTCTATCTTAAAAAACACTACTTAAGAAAATATCTATATATATTCCTTTTTTGGTTTTTAATCACTTAATAGCGACACATTAGGCCTACAAGTCGCCCATTTTAATTGATCCAAAGAAAAGTCGTCCATTTAATTTGATGTTGCCCATTATGGGGGCTTCAAACGAGTTGTGTCATTTAGAAAGGTGACTAGGCTACTGTAGCTAAATGTTATGGTTTTGTAACAATAGCATATAATATATTTTGTAGAGTATATAATATATTTTATATAATTAAATTTATTAAAAGATATATTATTTTTTTATTATTTATTTATTATTAATAAATATACGATATATTATATCCTCTATTTTCCTAAATAAATCCATAATTTTAATATTATGTAATATAGATGTGCTATTTGTCAAGGGAAAAAAGTGTCAAATGTAAAAAATTGGAGTTAAATGTCATATCATAGCTTTAGTATCACGCATATGGATGGTTTCACAGAGGACAAAACCCCACTCTCTTTATCTTTTCTATCAATTAAAATTAAGCTTGTTTTTTGTCACCAAAAAGAATGGTGTGATTTGGATACTGACCCGATAGGAACTGTCCGTTTCATTAAAGAATGTTAAAGAAAATCGTCCTTAATCTTGTTGTGCTTATATTAATGCTGTTATCAGTTTGGATAATTCCTAGTACCCATGTTGCAAGAATCTATAGCATTCCCCACTTGATCTTTATTTATGTCTCTTTAAATTTCATTCTGTAGAAGTTACTATAGTGTAATATTTGTGGTTCTACTATTGTTATTTGATAAAAAGAAAAAAAAAATCCATGGCTTTCTTAACTCTACCTAAATTACATTACAATTTGGAATTAATTTTTGAATTAAAAAAGTCCAATTTACTTTTCAAACCAATTTAATTAGACTGACTCAATTTAAAATTGACATTTATTCTCTCTAACCCAACTAGACTAGCTCCAAAAAAAATAGACGAGATGACTGAATTATTATCAATAGCACGAGGGAAAACACTCCCCAAACAATCATAATAAAGCAAAGTCACAAGTGTTCTAGGCAAATACAGAAAATCATATCTACCTACTTGCTCATCTAGACCATTCTTAATTAGCCAATAAGCACAACAACTAGCATTTCTAGTAATATCACAAAGAGAAAAACTGAAGGTACCATCAGATAACATTTGCCGAATATTCCAAACCAGAAATTGTTGAACCCCGATCCATGTTCTTATTACCGAGGCATATTTCATGTGTAAGTTTTGAGCCAGATTCAAAAACAACATCGTTCCAATCTTTCTCCTTTGCATAATGAAACCCATTCCAAAATAGCTTTAAGTTCAATTAAGAGACGAGAGCAAAAATCCATTCTGTCATATTTCTGCATCCTAAAGGCAACTCAGCAGAGGTCCTTGCCAGAATACCAACAGCTGCAAAATCAATAGCACCATCCACATTGGTCACTCCGGAATTTGGTCTCTTCCGAGTAGCAACATGATTGACACCATTAATTGGAATTAATCTTGATGTCGACTAACGACTGCTTATAAGTCCATTGCTAAGGAACAATACCATAAGATCCAGTAGCAGATTTAAATAGGACAATACATTGGTTCGAGAGGATTCAACGGTGGTTGATGAACATCCTTCACAACTTTGACTTAAGCCCAATTTTTTGTCTCAAAGCAGAAAGATGCGGAAGCAAATCGTCATTCGTGAAACGAAAATTGGGAAGCACTAAAATCATAATTACCAACTGAAGGAAATACACTGATTTAACTAATAAACGGTATAATAAAATATGATCGAGTTACTAATTTCGATATCAGCGGAAACACATTCTCAATAGTAGCAAGATACTAGCGGAAACACGTTCTCAATAGGAGCAGACTATAAGGTCACGATCAGGTTCGATGTTGGTCTCGCGAGCAAACCATGATCTAGTTGCCGATGGAAACACTCAGGCTATCTCGTCGTGTAGATACCACGCAGATCGACTATTGAAGAAGAACAAAATCTTCTTGATCGAGTGAAAGGCACAGATGCCTTGGAGGGAGGAAGAATGAGTAGAACTTGAAGGGAGAGGAAGAGAAAACATTTTTCCCTCCTCCTCCCTTTTTTTTAATCTTTTCTTCTTTCTTCTCTCTTCTCTCTCCTCTTTTTCTCTCCTCCCCATCTCTATATATAAAGCCCTTCATGGGCTTTAAGTTTAATGGATCTTGCATATGGGCTTTTTGGGCTCAACTCAATTGGACTCAGTCCAATGTTCTTGTTTACACCTTGACCGACCGATTATGGTTCACTCGTCATAGGCGAACCGTTTTTCTACCATCAACTATTTCAAAATAAATTGATCGTAATTTTCATTAATGTTTTTCAGTGTCTAACAGGATAGTGGTGTAACTAAATGATACGAAGCAGACGAGAGATGGTGGCGAAATTTGCTATTTAAAGGGAAACAAAAAAAAGAGAAGGTGAAGTTGGATTTTTGTTGGATAGCTGGTGAGGCTCAAGCTGGGACTATTGGAGTGAACCAACCAACTACAAACTCTGTGGTCAAACATATTTCAGAACATGTTAGGCCAACTTCTAACACAACCAGCCCAATCTGAATTGTCCACTATCTTGCCTTATTTATTGTTTTTGTAATAATTTTCTTGTTTGTTTGCACGATGTGTGACGATAAATTCCAATAAATTTTTGTTCATTATTTTTTCCAATAAATCCCATTATTCATTTTATTATTTGTTTTATAGATCATGGGCCGCACAAGAGAATTAACTTTAAAAATTCTTTAAATTTTTTTTATTTCACCTTATTTTATATTTCAAATGTAAAACATCACGATCTGAATCTTAAGTATAAATACTTTACAACTGAGATTGCCCAACTACCTATTCGTTGTCCTAAAAACACACAATTTTTTTGTTTTAACTATTCTGTTCAATTACATTATGTCCCAACTCACTGCAAGTAAAAAAAAACTCTCAAATTGCATCGGATCCGTAATATTAAGTAGTCGACAAAGTAAACGGTGATGGTGGATTAAATGTAACATAAAATGGAGAGAAAGATGGAAGAAAAGGGGTGGAGAAGGGAAAATGAAAGAAAGTGGTCCTGCCACAATAATTTCCATAATAAGTTGAACAAAGAATTGGACCCTCCATTGAGTTTAGATTGGTTCCACAAATTAGGCCTTCATGATGTTGCATACTAAGGAGTAAGGCATGGACACTTTTCATTATTTCTTCCTCCACAACTACTACTTCTTTGCTGATTTTATTTTTTTTGAATGTTCTGAGCGTTGTCCCTCCGAATTTTGAAAGATTTTTTTAGCCATTTCTTCCATTTAATCAATTATAAATTTAACATTTATTTTTTCTCAATTGACGAAAAGGATTCTAGTCATTTCAGTATTTTAATTTAAAATATGGCCCACGTATATAATTCAATTTTACATCATGCTTGCCAAATTATTTAGGTATCCTACTATATATATATTCCTCAACCTTCCATGAGTTAGCCACAATTTTTTGTGGGAATAATGATCATTAGCACACCATTAGCGATAATTTCTTTCTAATAAGCAGTTAATTCAAATTTAATTATATGAGTAAAAATTGATTTCTGAAAATTTTTAGTACATCAAATGAGAAGAGAACCATTAGGAGGGCTGGAGACAGCACAGCACAAACATGAGGCCTGAAAATGTTGAGTGCTGACGGCTTGTCCTTAATTGATGGTTCCTTGGCAACGTGTGGAGCTCCTCCATCCTTCTTCGCTTTGCACCAAGTGGAACTTTCTTCTAATAACCTTTTTTTCCCCTTCTCCCCAAAAATCTGTAATATACATATATAGGAAAATCCAACATATATATTCTGTAAAATAGTATTCTTTTCATTTTATAAAGATAAATCATAATATTTTTTTATATAGATTAAAAGAGTTAGTTGAATTATTAATTTTATTAGAAATTTTCAAAATTAAGTTGAATTATTAATTTTGTTAGAAATTTTCAAAATTATTCTTATAACTATCCAATAGTAATTAATAACACAATTTATTATGCATTTAAATAGGAACAATATAGTAAAATATAACATAACCACCAGTATTAAAAAGGAAACAAAAATATATATTGAGATAAATATAAAAGGAAAGGTTGTCTATCTTTATGGGACGAAAGAAGTATATATATATATACACACACACACACGAGGATGATCTAGCAAAAAAATTTCTACATGGTACTCTCTTCGTCGCACTTTTATAGGCACACTTTCCTTTTTAGTCTATCTCATCTCTTTCCACTAATAAAATTATAAAGTTAACATACTACCCAATCAATTTAACATAATTAATAATTATTCATGACTGGTAATTAGAGGATGTATTTGAAAAAAGATATAAAATTTAATATATTTAACTAATAAAATTATCATTCTTTAATTCTGGTGGAAAGACAAATATACATATCAAAGTGGGACAGAGGGAGTATTAACGTGATAATACCACCACATCAACATTATACAGAATACATTAACAAAATTATTGGACAAAAAGGGAAAAAATAACAGAATTAATATTTATCCCTAAAGAGTAAAACTTATCGAGTGAATAATTTTCTCCATATTTCAAGATACAGAGATGTATTTCTGCATTCATATACACATAATCTTCAATAAAAAAAAAAAAAGAAACTTTGTTTCGTTCCATCTTGGACTATTCATATTTTGGGAGTTGCACACTAGAGCTAGTCAATGAAGTCTATGAGTTAAAAAGCCAATATTGCTCATTGTTATTTACTGAAGCAAAATTAAAGGCATTTGTATCCTGATCAGAATAAAGAGAGGCCTCTACTAACATATAGCCTCAAAAGAAGCTCAATTTTTTTTTTTTATGAATAACACATCAATATATATCAGCAAGATGAGAAGTTTCAGGTGCTTAAAATTGCAAAACTTATGTGAGAGATAATGAGAATGTCATTGTACTATTTTCTGCTTCAAGTTGAAGTTATTAGTGCCGGCAATCTAATTTGCAGTCCATGAAAAAACTAGAGGGATCTACAGAGAGTTTATGATAAGCAAATGAAAGTAAAACCTAACCCTAGCCCTAACATGTGCGTATATTGGACAGACATTCCAAGCAATAGGTTATGCTGGTCACTGCAAAGTGGCC
>CAODLS012101886.1:0-10496 GCA_948243855.1 Flueggea neowawraea
AAATAAAATAAAGCTAGAGAAGGGAAAGAAGAACTCTATGTTGACTCTTGAACTCTTCTTATTGTCTTTGTCTTCAAGACATCCTTATTGGTCTCTTCTAAATGAATGGAAAGGATTTTTTGTTGTGATGTCTTGTGGAAGTGTAAGTTGTGTCTTGTGTCCTTCATTTCCTTCCAAGGGAGGGGGTTTTATAGCCTTATTTCAATGTGACATCTTAAAATGCCTATTGAATGAATTTTAGTGCACCTTAGATAATTTAAAGATGAGCCACCCTTCAAATTCATCCAAGTGAAATCCGTCCTTGCTAGCTATCTAGGTTGTCTCGGTTGAGACAAATGTCTCAGTCGAGACACTGCTCTATGCCTTCATTTTCTCACGGTTGATATGTTGGTCTCAGTTGAGACAAAAGTTGTGCACATTAATACCATATTTAATTGCTCCTTTTAATAGATGCCACCAACACCAAATGTCATTCAACATATAAGTAACCACCAAAACCAACTTATTGACCAATTAAAAATCACCATTAAACTCACTAAAAACTAATTGCAACTTAAAACACACATAAAAACATACATTCATTTCTAAGTAACTCCTACAAACCACTAATTCACACATTAATACTCATAAAAGAAAATATTAACACACATTTAACACCACCAATAACACTAGAATTTCAAAATTATAAGGTATCAGAGCTTGAGTGCTAAAATTTAGGGTTTAATCACCTTGAGTTTAAAGATACAAAATGACATCCTTTGGAGACATGTCTAAATATGAAGGTTTGTCAATTAACAGAGCCCTTTTATTTGATGGCAATGACTATGTTTATTGGAAGACAAGGATGAGAATATTTTTCAAATGTGAAGTTGAAGAAGTGTGGGATGCAGTGGAGACTGTTGGAATTCGATACTAATTTATGACATTCATAAGCATACAACGTAGCGAAAATAACAAAACAATTTAAGCCTAGAATTCCACCAAGGATCCATGCACATCAACATACACGATTATGGTTAGTAGATCTACCTTATATCCAAAGCTTGAGTGTTTGATCGTATGAGGTGCTGGTGTAGCTTTTAGTATTCAAAACCCGAATCCATTTTGATTCGCGTTGCCTTTACGCGAATGTTTTAGAGGTATCCACACAAAGGAACCTTCTTCGGATTGGTGGAGTATACTAGCACCCTTTTAGAATCTCTATTCTGACAGCTCACAAATAATTTTCTCTCTTTTGTTTGTGGCACTCACTAATTCGGCCAAGCCATAGGGAATAGCAAGGAGTGCTACCTATTTATAGACATATGAAAGAACCTAAACAGGTGCACTAGGGATTTCCAAAATTCCATTCCTTGCCCTCCAAAATTCGGCCTCTTCCTATTCTAGAAGATGTGTGCCGAATTTCCTGTGTAGTCATACTAGGGTTTGCCTTTCTTGTCCCACAAGAACAAACACTTCCTAATTAAATTCGTCACATGCATATTAGGGTTTCATTTTCCTTGTCACACAAGAATAAAACTCCTAATTAGCCATGGACTCCTAATTAAGAATGTGCGTGCCGAAATTCCTCCTTGTCACACAAGAAAAGAGACTCCTAAAAATAGGAGAGGTGTGCTGAATTTCTCCCTCCTAATTAGGTTGAGTTGTGCCGAAATTCATCACGGGTTTTATTAATGTTATTGGGCTTTTAATTATATGATACATTATCATTAAATAAATCACTTACATGGGCCGAATTATGTCAAACATAATTAAATATCCATAACCAAGATAATTTGTGATTCATATTAAAAGTCCATTACATTAATGGATTATGTATTAAATCTTATTTAAGGCATAAATTATAAACCGTGAATTATTATTGATTAATCAAATTAATCAACCCAATAATTCAATCACTGCAAGAGAGAATATCAGTGAACCAATCCAATTCGTTCTATTGTGTGATCCAATAGGCCCACTCGAAATTGGCAATGGACATTGTCCTAAACATTGGGCCCCAAGTCTGTAAGTGGTATCTATTAATACATTATAGCAACCCAAAATCAAATGGAGTCGGTGATCCAAGTTAACCTTCCACAGTCTGATATCTAGTCCTTTTGTCTCACGATATCTCATTTAAGCATAAGGCATGGTCACATGTTAACCTTATTATTGATTAACATATTTCTTGATCTCAAGTAGATTGATATAACAAATGACATTGATAAATTGCTTAACATATCAATTCATTCAAGTATGCATACTTTCCATCAATCCCACTCATGTATTGCCCAAGAGATATATCTCTTCATAAGTGGAACAAATTCATCACTCTCACCATCACTCCTCTACAAAATTCATGACATATCCAACCATAGCTTTTATTGTTAACCTATTACAGATAACGTTTGACTAAGTCAAAACATACAATTCCTTATGTAGTAGTCGATGACGAGTTTCACTCAGAGCACTTAAATATCATCACTACATGAAAGCCACTTGTAACATCTATCCATGAAGTGCTTTTATAGCAGGCCAATCCAATACATGTTCCCCAACATCTATCTATGTTCTAAGTAATATCTCATATCCATAATCAATAAAACATGATTATCCACTTAACAACATACTAATATTAATTCATTATCATTCTCATGATAATAATCGATTAGGGACATTTAGAATAGTATTACTTTTACGCTTATGGTTTTACTATCAAGTCACACACTTGATCACATAAGAAATAATAAACTATTCATAGATTTTTATATTGATAAAACATATAATATTTCATATAAATGAAATGCCTCTTTATTAAATAAACCAAATGACAATGCATACATGATTGGACTAGGGCATAAAACTAACAGAGACTGGTCCATATGTGACAAAAAAGGCAACAAATGGAGTTGAATCATTTAAACCGAAGGAGGAGTGGACTGACTCTGATAAGAAGATGGTGTGCTACAATAACAAGGTAATTTGATGATGCCTTGCCAGTGCATAGGGATTGTCATAGTAAAAACCCTTGGAGTATTCCTCGAGTGTCTAATCCACAGGGAATGTGTACCAGTTAATGATCGAAAAGCAAGGAAAGCAATAAAATCTGGAAATTTATTTGTAAAGGGTATGATTTAAAAGCATAAAATGAAATAACAAACAAAACAAAGGCATTTGGATCATTTAGATGCAAGGAAAAACTTCATTTCTACTATATCAAAGGAATGGGTATTTTGGATTGAGTGTTCTCTCCGTAAAAATCACTCAAGGCCTCCCTTCAGGTCACTCGATTTATACCTACGCTACCTAGGAGGGTCCTTTTCGGCCTCACCTAGCCAAACTAGTCCCATTAGGTACATTGAGGAATTTCATCGAACACCTTGTAGGCACTAGGTATCCATACTCTGCCACGCAACAAGTATTATGCTTGTGAACCTAACCTAAGCTTCATCTCTCGATTCTTCACTTGGGCTTGTCACAAACGACGTTGTGGTGGCCAAACACAACATCATTCCATCCATAAGAAGACATAAAATCAAATACAGGGAAATCTTTAAATATGAAAAATAAGTCACATTCAATATAAACTCTAGATATATAAAATAAAGGACAAAAAATCAATACCCATTCATAAATATAGACAATATCCATCAAAGCTTACGACTAAAAAATCAGTACCCATTGTTTAAGGAATATGTAAAGGAAAACTAACCTCAAAATAAAAACCAAAACACCAAAAATGAAATGAGAAATGGGAAACAAAAGGTGAAGGAGTTTCCTTTCCAAGACCATAGGGTTTCTTTTCCAAGACCATAGGTTTCTCCAAGGAACCTCCTTTCTTCCTCTTCTTAGATCCTCTCTCTCTCTTCAAGCTTTGATGGTGGAGTATTTCCTTGATCTTAAGATGCCCAAAATGATGTGAAAGAGGTGTATTTATACCCCTCTATCTCCCCCACAACCCTAGGAACAATCTCCTAAAGGTGCCCCTATACATGTGCCCTACTCCCTACTCTTTTTGTCTTCATTTAGAGTTGTTTTTGGCCACCTGCAGAGTGTCACGACTGTGACATAAAAGTTTCACGGCTGTGACACTTTTCTACCTCTAAAATGTCACTTTGTTTTGCTTGTCACAGCCGTGACAAGCCTTTCCACCTTGAAAGCTTCATTTTTTTCATCTTTTCTTAAGTTTACTTGGGGCCTTTCTATTTCGAATCATTTCTCCACCTTTTTCAAATCATCTTCTTCAATTTATATCATCCTACAAACATTACAAAGATCATATAAATTTCACTATAAAAGCATGATTTATAGGATGAAAATACAAATATTCTTGCTTGATTATAGACGTAAATTTAGGAGACATGACAATGCACATCCTGTTTTGTGCATTAAGCAAGACACAATTCATCAAGGTCTGACAATGCTCAATAGCACATGAGATCTGGAGGACTCTGAAAATTACATATGAAGGTACATCACAAGTTAAAGAAAATAAAGTGTCACTCCTTGTTCATAAGTATGAACTATTCAAGATGAAAGATGGATAAGGCATTCAAGATATGTTTGATAGATTTAATGATATCTTGAATGCTTAAAGGCACTTGAAAAAACCTATTCCAACTCAAAATTGGTGAGAAAGGTTTTGAAAGCTTTGCCAATGTCTTGGGCATCAAAGAAAGATGCAATCTTAGAAGCAAAAGATCTCAACACTTTACCTTTAGAAGAATTACTGGGATCATATCTCACACATGAGATAGGTCTACATAAAGATGAAGAACAATCTTCAAAAAGTGATAAAAGAAGGGGAATGGCTTTAAAGTCCAACATTATTAAAGAATCTGAGGATGAAGAAGAAGAAGACAACAATGATGAAGAAATGAAAATGTATGCTAGGAGGTTCAAACGGTTCACGGAAAAGAACAAGCCTTAGAAGAAAAGCAAATATCAAATTTCCAGTGAAGAATCTACAAGTGTAGCAAACTCGGGCATGTGAAGCAAGAATGTCCTCTTCTCAAAAAGCACTCTAAGTTTTCCAAAAATAAGAAAGGAAAGGCAATGAAGGCCACTTGCAGTGATAGTAATGACAGTAGCTCAAAAGAAGATGAAGAGGTAGAGGAAATGACCAATTTGTGTTTGTTAGCAAAAGAAGATTAACCCTCAAGTGATAAGGAAGATGAGGTAAATGAAAACTACAACTTTGATGAGTTACAAGATGCTTTTGATGAATTGCATGATGAATTCCAAAAAATTGGTGCCAAATATGTTGCTTTAAAGAAAATTTCAAATGATCTTGGGGCAAAATTGAATGCTTTGAGTAAAGAGAAAATGGCATTGATTGAGGAAAATCTACTTTTAAAGAAAAAGGTTGAAAAAAATTTCTTCTATTGCCTTTAAGCTTACAAATGGGAAAGATAACCTTGAGAAACTACTTGGATCCCAAAGACAATCTCTATCCAAACGTGGCTTAGGCTAAAATTCTTTCACACCTAAAAACTTTCTAAAACTGTTTTTCTAAAACAAGCACCATAGTTGACAATGAATGTACTTATTATGGTGACTATGGATACATTGCACATACTTGTAAATTGAGATTGACTAGAAATGTTGGGACTAGAAGGATCTGGGTTTTAAAAGAACAATTGTGCCCAACTTAGTCAAGACTGACCTACAAGGACCCAAAAAGATTTAAGTACCAATTTTAAAAGTTTGATGTGTCTTTGTAAATGTGTGTGAGAGCAAGGGCCAAGAAGAATTTGTGGTATCTCAATAGTGGTTACTCTCATCATATGACCAGTGACAAAGCTATGTTTTCACAAATTGCTCCAGGAAATGGTGGTCATGTCACATTTGGTGATAATGGCAAAGAGATAATGACTTAACACAACAAGGCAAAGGTGATTCAAAAGCTAAAGAGATAAAAGAATTACCAAAGGAATGGAGATATGCAAAGTCACACCCAAAGGAGCAAATTATTGGAGATGCTTCCAGGGTTGTGTGCACCAGATCCTCACTTCAACATACAGTAAATTTTGCTTTTATATCATAGATACTCCCCAAGAATGTGAATGATGCATTAGAAGATGAGTACTAGATTCAGTCTATGCATGAAGAGCTAAGCCAATTCATAAGGAATGAATTGTGGAGTCTAGTTCCTAAACCGGATGAAGTAATGGTCATTGGAAACAAATGGGTGTTTAGGAACAAAGAATATGAAGATGGAAAGGTGGCAAAAAACAAATCCAGACTAGTTGCACAAAGATATCTACAAGAGGAATGCATTTATGTTGAAGAATCCTTTGCTTCAGTAGCTAGACTTGAAGCTATCAAAATTCTATGTGCGTATGCATGTTTCAAGGACTTTAAGTCATTCAAAATGGATGTGAAGAATGCTTTATTGATTGGCTACATCAAGGAATAAGTCTATGTGAAACAACAACCAGGATTTAAGGACCCTAGTCATCCAAACCACGTTTTCAAACTAAAAAAGGCTCTCTACGGTTTAAAGCAAGCTCCTAGAGCCTGGTATGAAATATTAAGCCAATTTCTCATGGAAAATAGTTTTAGTAGAGGTAAAGTGGACAATGCTTTTTTCATTAAGCAAAAGAATCATGACATATTTTAGTTCAAATTTGTGTTTATTATATAATATTTGGTACTACTAACCTATCTTTGTGTGCTGAGTTTTTTGAGTAGACGCAAAAAGAAGAAATGAGAATGATGTAAGAGCTTAGCCACTTTCTCGGATTGCAAATTAAGCAAACAAAGAATGAAATCTTCATCAACCAAGACAAATACATCAACAACATTTTGAAAAAGTATGGGATGGAGAATGCTAAAACTGCTTCAACTCCAATGAGTACCATAACAAGGCTCACCAAAGATTATCAAAGTAAAGGAGTAGATGAAAATCTATACAAAGGTATGATCGAATCACTCCTTTATCTTACAGCAAGTAGACCGGATATTATGTTCAATTTATATTTATGTGCATGTTTTCAATCTAGTCCAAAAGAGTCACACTTGAGTGCTATAAAAAGAATTTTCAGATATTTGATTGGTACTAAGAATATAGGCCTATGGTATCCCAGAAATGATTTCTTTGATTTAGTTGACTATAGTGATGTTGATCATGCAGGAAGCCAATTAGATAGGAGGAGCACTTTGAGTACTTGCCAATTCTTGGGGAGTTCACTAGTGTCTTGGTCCTCAAAGAAACAAAATTGTGTTGCATTATCCACTACTAAATCTAAATATGTAAGAGCTGACAATTGTGTAGCTCAAATTTTGTGGATCAAGCAACAACTTTTGGACTTTGAAATTGTATTTTCAAATGTTCCAATTAAATGTGATAACACATATGCCATCAATATTTCTAAAAACTTAATTCAACATTCAAGGACAAGGCAAATAGATATAAAACATCATTTTATTCGTGATCATGTCCTAAAAGGAGACATTGAACTTGAATTTGTTGCATCCTCTAATCAGCGTGCTGATATTTTAACAAAACCCTTGATGAAAAGAATTTTATGTCTATTCGTAAGAGAATTGTTATGTGTGATTTGAATGAGTTTTGGTTCATTTTTTGTGCATAATTTATGATCACTTGCATTTATGCATACATATATATTAAAATGATCCATGTGCAAAATGAGATCACTGAAGTTGGAAGGAAAAAGATTATAAGTTTTGGTTTCTACAAGTATATTGTGCACATTGAAGGCGGTATAACACACACAGTTTGTGGTCTGATGTTTCTGGGTTTATCAGTTTTGGCTACTAAGTGCATTGCAAAGGTTCTAAACATGTTGTTTGTAAAGTTCTCCTACTAGTTTAAGTCTGTAGTGGTGCTACACACGTTGGAGCATTACATGGTTTAGTGTGCGTATTACATGGTGTAGTGTGCACATTGTCGATAGTGGAAGTATTTCTGAGCTTCAGGTATGATGGTTATAAGTGCATTGTATTGGATACAAAGCATGTAGTATATTAGGCAATAACAGTGGTTCAAAAGTTGCGGATCTACGGATGTAGAGGGATATGCAAAATATGTAGAAGGGCTCACACAATATCTTCTATGCACAATATATCCAAAATGGTGGATGGATCTAAGTACGTAGAATGATGCAAGGCACATAGATGCCATTCTGTCTCTTTAGTGAGCATAGAAGCTGTTGCTACGTGCGTTGAGCTTATATCCCATATCTGAACAGTTTTCACTCAAAATTGCAACTTCATCTAAATGCATTGAAGGATATTCGAAGTACGTATGTCTTTATAGACTTATTAGCAACGTACCTAGAATGTTCGTTTAAGCACGTAGATGGTTTTACCCAAAATCACAACATTTTATTTCACTCCCAATTACAAACCCTAATTTCACTCCCACAAGATTTTTCTCCAAATTTGCAATTCATCTCTCACCTAACCTAATTCCAAACACTCTCAAACTTACAAACACTGTCAAATTTCCAAAATCTCATAAATTACACAAAACCCTAATGCACTTTATAGTATCTCCTCGCTCACACTCATGTAGCATCAACTGTTCATATGGCACCAAAGAAGAAATCAGAAGTTAGAACGAAGATGGATAATGATACACGAGGAAGTCCAAAAAAGGGGAACCCTCCAAAGGCGTGAAAAGGCCCAGGAGTACCAGAGACCAACCGGTTTTCGCTAAATCGGGTATTTCAGTTTCCTCTCCTTCAAAAAAATGTAAGAAGCAGAAGGGAATAGCAATGGAATGGGAGTTTGATCATCAGCGATTTGTTGATAGTAATGCTGCCAAATTGTTCACACATTTGCAGCATGTTAAATTTTTTGACTGAAAAGTCTTTGATTTTCACTCAATGAAAAAAAGGGGGTTAGATATGGAGGATGATTTTTGAAGGTTTTGGCTCAAGGATTTCTGTGTTAAAAGATTAGATTACTATCCTTAGTTGGTCAGGGAATTTTATGCTAATGTAAGACAGTGGGTAAATGAGGACACTTGAGACATTTTATATTTTTAGATGATTAGGGTCCAAAGCAGAGTTAATGGAGTTGTAGTAGTGATTAATGACAAAATTTCTAAACAAGCTGTTTAGATTGCCTCTGGTTGGAATCAGAGTGAAACGAGAAAAGGGCATTAAGGAGTATGTGGATATTGAGGGAAACACCATTGGGGTGGACACCAGCAAAACCAGGGAATTTATGTTTGAGAAGTTTGGTGTTGTACAACTCAAGAAAGGTGTTAAGCTATTAGATCATAATGACTTAAGAGTCAAATGGAAGGTGGTTCATATGGCCTTTACTAAGATTCTCCAATCTAAGTCTCACACTCAGTCACCCTACACCAATCAAGATAAAATCATGATTTATTTGCTTATGAAAGGAGAGCAAATAAATTTTGCTTGGGTAGTTATCAACTGGATTCGGAGCAAATAAAGGTGAAGAATTTCAACTTGCTTACCTTCTCGGCAAAATATAGGCAAAGGGCTGAGAGTATGCCATTTGGGAGTCACCTCACAAAGATTTTCCATCATTTCAAGGTGAAGATGGATGCTTTTGAATCACTTCAGGTTATTGAATCCTAAAATATCAAAAATGAATCCCTGAGGAATATAAAGTTATATAGAATAGGGGAGAGAGGCTATGTGTTCCAGCCATACATCAGAAAGGAAGATGTGATGCTTCACAAAAGAGATAAGCCTAAAAAGCATAAACCCAAATAGATGATCCTTGACAAAAAACCTCTAAAGAAAAGCAACCATTACCTGAAAGGCAAGTTGAAGAACCTGAATCAATGGCTGGAGAAAGAGAGGAACCTCAGGTTGGTACTAGTTCCAACATAGTTCAAAGCAACAATATTGCAAAGTTAAGGCAAGAACTAAAAGAATTCAAAGCTGCCATTGAGGCAAATGTTTCAACTGCTGCCCTCTATGATTCAAGAAAATCAAAGACTGTTGGAGAGTTTGAAAGAAGAAAAGAATGTGCTTCGACCACAACTTCAGATATTCCTCAAGACTTTCAAAGTCCTAAAGAGAAACGAACCAAAAAAACAACAGAAGAAAAGGAAGATGAGATGACAATTGAGCTAGCAAGGAAAATTCTTCAAGAATAAAAATAATTAGTTGGTGAACTTGATGATGACTCTATAGATTTTAAGCAAGATGATGATCCTTCACCTCCTTAGATTGTTGACATTGAAATAGAAGAAACTGGTGTTTAGGAGGAACAACATTGTATAGTTGAAGAACCAGTTGGTGACCCCTATGAACCAGCTGATCCGAATGAGTAGACTGTGGAAGAGGATCAAACTAAGGCATAATATGTTGATGTTGGAATTCACGGCTAAAATATGACATTCATATACATACATGGCAGCCGATATAACAAAAATTTAATGCATTGAATTCCCCCAAGGACCCATGCAAATCAACATATATAATTAAGGTTGGAAGATTTACCTTTCACCAAGGCACGATCGATCGGTTGTATGAAACGTTGGTGTAGCTCTTTGTACCAAGAAC
>CAODLS012102215.1:0-10754 GCA_948243855.1 Flueggea neowawraea
TACTGATGGTGACACATCCGGCAGTGCTATTCAAGGTGAGATTACCGCAGAAGAAGCAGCTGAACAGGCTGCAGTGATGAGATCACAGATACATCTCTTCTGGGGTAACATGCTCTTTGAGCGATCCCAAGTTGAGTGCAAACTAGGGATGAGTGGTTGGAAGGAAAAACTTGATTCTGCAGTTGAGCGATTTGGGCTGGCTGGAGCATCTGAGGCTGACATTTCTATGGTTTTGAAGAATCATTGCTCCAATGGAGATGCAGTACAAGGAGTAGAAAAAGAGGTTCAGAACTCAAATATGAAAAACCAAGCTAATAATTAGGAATAACTAGAACTGTATGTGTTTGCGTCTTTGAGATGAATGAATCACTTTCATGCCATAACCAGTGATGAAAGAAGTTAGTTTCTCGGTTGGAAAGCTGATTTCAGGATTCTTTTTTTTTTCTTTTTTGAGAATTGAGAATTTTTGGTCCTAATTTTTAAAGGCGGTCTACTCAATTCAAGAGAAGACACTGCCTCTGAAGAATTCATGTCATAAGTCCTTTGAGGTGATATTTCTCACTTGCTTGCATATTGAAGGAGTTTTCTTCAAACAGCTTGGTGCACTTGGGACTTTTTGACGTTGCTTCTCAATCTTAATGTGATTTGATAATGCACTCATGATATTTCTTAAAATTTGCTCTTTTATTTTTCAGCATCTGAATGTCTGTTAACTCATAGCAAACAATGGTTATGATTCTTCTTTTGACAAAAGTTATTACTTGACTCAGTGTTACACATCTTCTGAGTTTCTCAATTAAAAATAAGTTTAAGCTTGAGCTTTATCAATGCTTTGGATGGGCAAAGTAGATGATGCACTAACTGCTTTCTAAGTGCATCATCTTTTTAGCATGTCAAACGGAGGTTGGACATTTGTATAATTGACTTTTGATTGTTAACCTATTCATTTTTCTGTATTTGTTTCTGTTTTCTGGAACATTTTCTGGAACAACAGAATCAATTGGCAAGAACCTCTCTTTCAAAAACATCATTTGATTGGATTCCAATAGTGAATTTGCGCCAATCTCAATCTCTCAATGCACGACTTGGTGGCCCTAGCTGCTCTGCCACATTGTCTCCTGCCATAGCCGGAGGAGCTCCTGCCATTAAGGACCAGAAATAGTGTCAGCGGAGCATTTGGTTCTTGAACTCAAGAATTCTTATCTGCGAGAATGTGCTCGTTTGAGCTTGTGACGGTATTAATAGCAAATTTTGATTCTTATTTGATTTTTATGTCGTGGAAATGAAATTGGACAGTGGTTTGGTTGGAAATTTTGTTTAATTTTTTTTTTGTTGATCTTAAGGTTTGTTTCGATTGGGGGTTGCTTGTTCTCTGTGTATTAGGGAATTTTGTTGTAGTACTTAATAGAGTGATTTTCTGTGTGATTGAATTTTTCTTTTGTTTGATTGAAATTTCTAGTGAATAACCTGTTTGAAACATTCATTTCTTCATGTTTTGGAATATTCTGTTAATAAGCTTGTCCTGGTGGGTCAACTTTATTATCTTCTGTTGCTTAGTTCAAGTTATTATTGTCTAATGAATGTTTCTTGATGGATTTGGTTCAGTTTTTCCAGGTTTAGTATAGGTTTTCTCAATTAATAGGCTTGAAGGGATTTCTATGAATGTCAAGCTAAAAGTTGAGTGTATTGATTTCTTTTAGTTGTAGCTGTCTTCTTTTTGAGCTTTGATATGACATGCCCTTGTGTTCTGTTTCTGAATTTGTTGATGATGTGTTGTTGCTTTATATATAGATATGAAGGTGCACAAACTGCGGAAGCCCTTGTTGAGTTTGTCATTTCTGAAGGAGGTGTTGATGTGTCACTGCTATTCGATTGGCATTCATTAGCTGTGGATACTTCGTTTTGGGCTATTTTTTGGTTGCCATGTTATCTTTTTTTTTTTTAATTTTCTAGATATACTGAAAATTTAGTTCCTTAGCTAGAATTTTGTGGTTTTCTTGAAACTTGGGATGTTTGCACAGGTTGGGAAAGAAATTTTCTTTTCCTCTTACTAATGTTTTATTCACAAACGGAGGAGAAATGGAGTAAAGATACACACTACTTCCTAACTGGGACAGGGTATGTTTCTTTTGTTATCTCTCCACTTATTTTCTTGTATTAATGTGGCTAGAAATCATAGTAAAAAAATGTGGCTAGAAATTTACGAATTCACTTCACCTGTTGTTTTCTTACATTGCTTTTGATTCTTTCAATATATTCGTGCCTAATTAAATGTAATCATGAGTTTATGGGCAAAAGGGACTCTAGTGTGCCGAGGAGGTCATTCAGCTAATTTTAAAGCCCTGTTTCTCAACCAAAAGGATGCCATTTAGAGTATTGAGACAGGTTCTGAACAACTCCAATATTTTTTTTATATATATACATTGGAACAAGCAATGGTATATGCTAGGATTCATTTCGTTTACTCAGAACTAAGCAATTTGACAACAGTTACAAGAAAGGTTCGTGATTTAATCTTGAATTAGCCAGCAACAAATCAGCTTATTAATAATGACTGAAGATACGATGAATAGAGCTTCCAAGTGCACCAATTCAAACATACTAACAAGATCATATTATCTGTTCTACCAGCAGTAGACTTTTTCTTGTTTTCAAGTACTCTGTACTTATTATAATTTTTATTCCTTTCTTCTTCAATTATACATCTCTTAACACTTCTTCCTCCGTATAAGGTGGAGCTTCTGTTGTATATTAATGTATTTTTTCCCTCTTGAATTTTCAGTTTTATGACCAGAAATTTGTGCAGATACTATGATAGGCAATGAAATGATAAGGGATGTATCTGGTGGGCAAAGGAAGCATGTTAGAACCGGTAAGTTACTCCAGCCCATTTTAAGTTAGTGGAATCTACTGCAACTATAAGCATTATCGATTGAATTGCGCAAAATTTCCAATAATCGGATCACTGGCTAGTTGGATGCTTTGTAAGCATTAATTGTCATGGAAAAACTATGATTTGCAAAGCATAGTTATTTTTACCTTATTCATGCAACGGATGCCCAATTTCTTGATGGTAGTACTTTTGTTATAGCTATATGGTAGAATCTAAGAAAGCAAATACTGGTGCTGCAAATTACAATGGGGAGTTTGAATGTCCATTAGCACCCATAAGTTTTTCTTAAAGGAAAATAATTGTATATTGCTCTTTTATTTGTTGAAGTATTCTCCGTTGTAAGCACAAAATCATATTCAAAAAATTTCTTTAGATTATTTCTATATAACTGACTATATAATCAGTTATATAGTCTCTCATATAATGGTCTGTTGTCTTATTTCAGATTCTTAATCATTATAGAAAGCAAAGTTATCACTAAGTGATCGGTTTTTCAGGGAGTTCAACTACTGCCTTATAGAATAACTGAGCTGCAAGTTGTTTCTTATGCACCTAAGTTGGAAGTTGTCATTCTTCTATCTTGTTTTTTCTTTTACATAATGGGTATGGGTTAGAGTTTGTTCATGATCACCATGAGATAATACATATAAGACAACAGAACATGACTTGGTAAGTCAACTGAATAAAATTTAGGATCATTTTACTATGTTTGCCATGTCTAAAGCTCTATTTAAGTTTCAGTTTTCTTGTCAGTCTATTCGAATATTTAGTTAACAACTATAATTACAGTATATTATTGTCGTAAATGATGCTTGTACAAGAACAAGTGCTTTTGATGATGTTTGCACTTGTTGGCACCCACTAGAAAGCAAGTTTTCTAATGTCATCTAATAACCTAGAATGAATTCCTTTCCAATAAATTGACATGAGTAAGTTTACATTTGCTGAAAGTTATTCCTGTGATACTAGAATATGGCGGATCTAGAAAATTTAGTGAGGGGTGTCAAAATTAAACTAAAATAATTCGAAAATAAAATTACAGAAATATATGCATAGTTGCATCAATACGTTTGTGTTTGGACAAATTTTGCATATTTTAAAAATTATTCATTTTCTTGAAACACATTTTTCTCCACATATGTTACTAAACAATTACTAATAAACTAAATTTATACAAAAAAAAAATTGAGGGGTGTGTTTTTGTACCTATAAAGTTCTTAAGGTATTAATTTATATTTATCTTACAAAAAAAAATTTAAAAAAATACATGTGAAAATATTAGGCTATGTTTAGTTTAAAAAACAGTTTTATGTTTTTTGTTTTGTTTTATTTTCTGAAAATTAAAAACATTTAGAAAATATATTTGCTAATCAATTTTTTTTTTAACAAGTTTTTCATTTTTTTTATCTCTTTTTTCTAGATTTCTAGAAAACAATGGAATTTTCTCAACTAAACAGCCATTAACTTTTCTATTTGTGAGGGGTGTCACTTAAGTGTAGATCTGCCATAGCTAGATTGTCCCTGTCCTGGTTCATGACTTACTATGCGTGGTTCTATTTAATTTGCTTGGTGCATGACCTACTCAGGCTCGAACAGATATCTTGCAAGTTTAAATTTTAAATCATAGCATTAATTAATTATGTTGTACAACTGAGTTTTCTGTTTCTTCTTACAGGAAGAAGGATTTGAGGATGTGAAACCTGTGATTGAGGAAATCAAAAGTAAAGGCAAATTTGAACTTGAGCTGCAGGTATTTAAACTCTACAACCATTAATCTTTTCCAGTTTTGAATGATTAATAATTAATTGAGTGTTCATATTGTAGGTGGCTTTTTGGTTCTCTCTTTTTGACGAACCATTATACTTTTTTATAGTAAGACTCACTCATTTGTTTAAACATATTCTTTATCTGACATGAATGCTAATGTGTAGTTTATTAGTACCAATTGCTTCATTTAAATTAAATTGTCACCATCCATCTTCTAAGTCATGACTGGCGCTAGGATTGAGCGAGTTGGTTATGCCTCCTCCCCAACCGTAGCAAGCCTCGAGTCAACCTTCTGAACTTACTTTGCACTTTTTTTTTAAAAAAAAAAAACTTTGCAGAAACCATCCATGCCATTCATTTAGCAAATGAGAATATAGATGTCACAAATGCATACTCATTATTTGACATGATGCATACTGATAAAAGATGTGTACACTAAATATATTACATGCCTCATAATCATTCGTTCTAATTACTTGGCTGTAAGTACCACATACAAAGTTATCCCCCATCGTCCATACCAAAACACCCTTGCAGAGGTCTAGAGTGGCAGCGTACGAAACACAAAATTTTACACAAGACAAAATATTACAGGATTGGCCGCACGTACAAGTCACGGCTTGAAACTGTAAGCAATAGGAGGAAATCTATTATCTGCAAAACTGAGTGGAAAAAAAAAAATAGGAGGATGAGCCTTGGGAACGCTCAGTGAGTAAAAGACAGAACAAAATAACCGGACTCTCATGACTACACAAGTTTTCTTATTTGCTTCTTTCATGCGAATGCCTAGGTATACATACAAATAATGTTCACAATAATGCAATGCAATGCATTGTAAAGTCATATATCATTTCCTGACAACTTATTTCTAGAGTTTGCCTGATACTCGGCTCTTCTTCTTTTTTTTTTTTTGTTGATTTTGAACTCTTTGTGTATATATATATATATATATATATAGTCAATAATTCATATATAAAAAAAATTCCCATTCATTATAAACTTTAGACTTTGCCCAAATTGGCTTTTATCCGAAATTTCAATTATGCTATTAATTCAAAATTCCACTTTGTCCATCAAGTAGAATCTGCCCAAAATATAAAATTACAGATCACTCCCTAAATTTACAAAATTAATTCACATTTGGTCCCCTTTAGAATATCTTTAATGCTCTCTTTATATTAACTATTCTTTTTATAATAGAGAAGATTTGTCTAAAATTGTTCTCCAATCATCTCTTTATTCTATTCTTTATCTCTAAAAATAAGATACAGAGTGAGTTAGACTAGCTATATATGACTAGTTTATTTTACTCTTTATTTTAATCTCTCTTCATTAACTATATATTTCGTTCTATATTTTAATCTCTCTCTATTAACTATATATTTTACACCATATTTGTTTATTATATTTAAATATTACTTTTAAATAGTCCATTGGAATTGAATAATTTTTTTACTCTTTAATAATAATTACACTCTTTATTTATACAAAAATCACCCTTTAAAATAAAGAACATCATTAGAGATGCTCTTAAGAGCATCTCAAATGCTCTCTTTAAAGTCTAAAATTTTTTATTTTTAAAGAGTCAACACAAAAAATAAACCTCCAATGCACTCTTTATATTTTAAATTTAGATTAGAGAGTGATTTTAACTCTCTAATTTTGGATAACCAAATTTATTCTTTATCTTTTATGTTATTAAGAGCATCTCTAATGATATTCTTTATTTTAAAGGGTATTTTTTACATATATAAAGAACATTTTAAATTTTAAAGAGTGAAAATAAAAATAATCTCTAATGTTACTCTTTAAATTTTTATGTTTTATTTATGAAGTAGATTAAAAATTATATATAAATATAGAATTGGCCAATAGAAAGTGTCAAATTGTATTAAAACTTGAGTCACATTAATGATAAAGAAAATAGAGAATGCAACTTAATTCTTTAAAAGTAGCTAGTGCTATTCACTCTCTACTTTATATTTAAAATATAAAGAGTCTATTTGAACACCATTTTTCAAGTTTACTCTTTATTTTTAAAGGATTTGGACTTTTAAAGAGAGCATTGAAGATGCTCTAATGAGGTTCAAGTTTCTATAATATTTCTACCACTCTTTTTATTTTTCTATTATTTTTATTCTACTTTTAAAAAATATTTAATTTTAGAGAACACCATTGGAGACAATTTTTATTTGGACTTTTTACACAATTACAGAGATCAAACATTGATATTATAGATTGACCATGCCAATTTTTGATATTACAAGCATATTACCAGAATTTTTAAATTATGTTTTCACGTACTCTCATATATGTTGTTTATATGTTGGTGTATGTTGTATATATATTGTTTATGTTTTGTATATATAGCATACATAAGTTACAAACATGGCATAAACAAATCGTAAACGTAACATAAACATAGTATATACAAGTTACAAATATAGCATAGACAAATTATAATACTAATACTTGTATGCTCTACATCTCTGTAAAAATATATATAAGTTACAAACATAGCATAAATAAGTCATAAATAACAGTAGGTAAATTTGCATTTTGAATTTAAAAATATCGAAAAGTGAATATGTAATATGCAAAAGTAGATAGTAGAAAACAAATATTATAAAGCATCGTAAGTGTATTGTGTAAAAACCACTTTTTATTTTCAATCTTCATACGTAAATATGTTCTTTATTTATACAAAAAATACACTAAAAAATAAATAGTAACATTAGAGATGTTCTATCACGCTAACAATACTGTTTTGCTTTTTAATTGCATTATTACCTTAATTAACCTTTTGTTTAATCAAGTATACACTAATAACATCTCATACAGCCTGGATATAAGATTTTCAGATTCGTCCTTACTTGCCCAGAACAATACAGTTTAGTCCCTTCTAATGTTTTCTTTTACTACTCAACATCTTAGGTTCTAATGTGCAGTCTCTGATCATTACCACTTATTTCACTCTATAGAACTCCAAATAAAACGCTGTATGAACCATTAGAAACTAGACATCCTTATTTCACTAGCTAAAAGCGTCATTGCCAGATTACTTAAATACCCCTAAAAATAAGGACAAGTTGTAATATGAATCAATTAAGACAAAAAAACTTGTTTTAAGACACCAAGCATTCCTTGTTCTCATAATTTTAGGCATTCGATTAAAGTCACATTTGTTTAGGAGGACTGTAGGCTGTAGCCATCTCCCTATAAAGCTGCCTAGAGAAACTGCAAACTTGTAGAAAATACATGCTTACAAACATTATAATTGATCATCTGCTTCCATTTTTTTTTTTGACCATGAACTGCCACCATTATTTAATTCAACCATTTGAGCTCAAAAGTCTTGCTCCAATGGTCTACAGATCAAACCTCCAATGGCAGCATCTTATTATGAGTAACGACAAAACTCCTAAATCTTGGACTGCAATGCCGGTCTTGAGCTAGGTTCAATTCCAGTTTCTAGAGACATTCTCCTCTGCTTCTGTAACATCTCTTTGACTTTGAAAAGTACTTTATGCACATCACCAAAGTGCGGCATTGTCGCCTTTTTTGTATCCTCAATCCATTGCTGGACTTTCTTGTGTGGACCAAGAACTCTATCACGATCTTTTTCGTCCAAAACCTAATTGGAAGGCAAATTTTCTCAACTGTAATAAATTTATCAAGCAATTTCTTTTACTAATGCGGAGAAGCTTTCAAGGCAAGAAAAATTTGTGGCATTAAAATTTCCATTCACAATGCAACGTTGAATGCAAACTAGCAAAAAAGGGGAAGAAAGATGTTAGTCATACTCATGTCTACATACCTCCAGTTGCATTATTTCACAGACCATGCTTAAGTCTGCGATGGATGGTTGATTGCTGCCCAGCAAGAATCGACCACTCCCCTTGAGCCAAAAACTTTCTATCTTTGATAGGGATGTAGATAAAATCTTCTCAGCCTCAGAGGCTGCTTGTGGATTCAGAGGTCGGCCAAGCGCAGGAGCCAGTGCAGAATTCAGAACAAATGTAGCTAAAGAGGAAACATCAAATTTAAAGAACTTTCTATCAGTATAGAATAGTTAAATTCAACTTTGAGATATGCATCAATATGTGGAGACGTAACAGCACGCAGATGCACAAGCACGGATATCAACTATGCAGTTAAAGCCGGCCATTACATTATGAAAGATTTAACAGTATGTGCAGTGTACAGAGATTGCCTATATACTGGTGAGCTAAGGCAATGCAAGAGGAAATTCCCCGCGAGCAACAAACTCCATATAAGAAATTCCTTGTCTAGTAATACAGATGTGAAACCATCACTTGAAAGATTAATCCAAGCAAGCGACAAAATATTTGACTAGAATATATATGGGAGTCAGTGATAACTCGGCCAAGACTGGGAGTAACAGCACTTTAGGGGGTAGGACCCTATCAGAATTGGAGTTTGACCGTTCTCATGTTTAAGGTTATAGCCAAGAAATGCTAACTAACAGTAACAAAAGCGGGTGGGGAACACAGATTTGGCCGTGCTATTGAGTATTGACGCTAAGGTTTCCGACAGCTCAACAGACTGAGCAATTTTGCAGACAATACTAACTTGCAGTTTCAGAGAAAATAGAGTAACAAACGTATGAATGGAGTTCAGAGTCAGAGACATGCTGCAAAAACAAACTAAACAATTATTGTGTGGTACTTGTGCAAATATTGCAATCAAATTAACAATGAAGCACCTGCGCCAAGACGTAAATTGGAATGATGCCAGTCCAACACTGAGTGAATCTTTGCTCTTTTGAAAAGATCACCAGGATACCTCAAAGTATAACACAAGAAAAGTGTTAAGACTGGGACGTGACATATTATAGTTGGGTCTACTCAAGCACTAGCCAGACAAAAGATTCTTTACATATATTAGACGCAAGAATTCTTTACATTTAATTATGTCACCTGAAATAGAAGAGCAACACTGACATGGATGTGGAGTATACAATGCATGAGTATGTTACAGATGCATTTGTGGGAAAGCACTATTCTAGGAAGGATGCTACTAATTAGGAAGACAAATCTGTCCTATTCTATCTTATTATATTTAGGAAGTATTTTCTAGCAATTAGGAATCATTATGCTATTAGAATTCTACCTTAATTGTTATTCCCTATTAGGACAATTCATTGTAATCTTTAGCACCTATATATAGTGCCGTATTTTGCTAATAAAAATCAAGCAACATTATAAAAAAAAAATTAAAGGAAGAACTCTATCAAGGACGAGTTCTCCATTGCAGCAAACATAGGGCCTAAAAAGGGTTCTAGCAACTCATAAAGTCTGGTGTCAAGACCCGTGACTAGATCCTACTCAAAGGCACTTAACACATTGGTATCAGAGCCAGCCATCATGGGTGACTCAGACAACCAAACTCTAGCAAACAAATTGGAAGCCTTTATGGAACAGATGACAGTAAGGCAACGTGCGTTGGAAGAACAGATGGCTTCACTTTCCGTTTCAGTCCAGGGGGCTAGAAAGGAGGGCAATCGAGAACACTTAGAAGGGCAGAGCAGCCATCATGGCAAAGAAGGGAGTTTAGAAGAGAAGATGGGATACCAACCTGGCAAGACGGTGGTGCCGCGGTATTCCAAGATGGAGTTCCCCACATATGATGGGTCAGAAGACCCTCTTGGATGGCTGAAACGCTGCGAGAAATTTTTTATCAACCAGCAAACGCAAGAGGAGGATAAGGTTGGATTGACAGCGTTCCATCTATTGGGAGAAGCTCAGTTGTGGTTTGACTAAGTAGAGTAAGAAAATCCAGAGCTGATATGGGCAAAATTTAGGGAGCATTGTCAGGTGCGGTTTGGTCCACCTATGAGCAACAATCCTTTAGAAGAACTTGCTAATTTAAAACAAACTAGGTTGGTTAAGGATTATCAACGTCAGTTTCAGTCTCTTTTGGCCAGAACAACTGATTTGAAACCACACCAGCAAGTGAACTTGTTCACTGCAGGACTAATGGAGGGCCTACGGATTGAAGTAGCAACAACAGGGCCACTTGGACATTTCTATGAATATGGCAAGGGCATTAGAAAAGAAATAGAAGCTGACTC